>VZTL01033285.1:0-14499 GCA_013400535.1 Scopus umbretta
AAGGGAGAAAAAGGGAGAGAAAAAGGAAGCAAAAAGGAAAGAAGAGAGAAAGAGAGAAAGCAATAAATCTATTTGAAACTAGGTCATGGATCATTATGACAATAAGAGTTGCTTCTCTGAAGTCATGGCTTCTGAAACTGAAAACATTTTGACAACTTTAATGTAGCAGATCTAAAGTATTGAAGCACTCCAAGATTATTAACCTCCAAATAAACTGCATTTTCTCTTCAAGAGCAGTCTTTGATCAAAGCACTCCTTTGTTTATTAGGGTTTTTTCCAAGTCATATCAGCAATACATGAAATTTTGTGACCATCATCTTGCAGATGATAATTAACAACTTATGATAGGGATTTGGGAAGCAGGGGGAGGATAGACTTGCTTTATTTGCTGTACTTTGTGCCCAAGAGATATAAAGAAAGGTAGTGCTACAGTCTTTAGGAACACTAGCAGAATACTTAAAACTCAAACTTGTTTTGTTTTGTTTTGTTTCGTTTTTTAATTTGGAAACTGAACTGATTTCTCCAAATTGTAAATGTAATGATTCATTCTGAGCTGGCATCCTGCCTGTGGTGTTTTTTGACCCTGCTAAAATGACTGCTTTCCCTGAGCCAGAATATGTGAAAGGAAAAATAATGCTTAACATCATGTAGATAATATTGGCATACACAAAATGTCTACATGCATTGCACTATAATCTGTAAGATACCAACATTACAAATATGCTTTTAATTCAGATTTAGCTACTCTTTAATCAAATTTTGAACAGAAAAGACTGAAGAATTTTAGGTGTTTATGATTTTGAAGCTGAGTGAACTCTCTGCAAGTATAGGACAGAAATTCACTCATATTTACAAACACATTTTCAATACTTGCATTGATAACCTTCCATGTGTTCATTGTGCACCAATATTTTCTCATGCTGGAAATATTTGCCAAATCTGATAATAACCTCACATAACGTGCATAGAAAAGTTAGTCAAACAATTCCAAAGTTAGTGATCAACTTGCCCATAGCAATCACACAGCTTTATGTATCCTACTCAATGAAAATTTTGTCCTGATCAAGCAAAAATGAGGAAAAGTGGGGTTTGAAAATGAGAAAGACTCTTAATGTAACATAAACCAACAGATGGAATAAACTTCTTTCAGCAATAGAACAGTTATTTACAAGAATTTGGGCTTTTAAAAAAGTACTAGCCATAGTATATGGAGCAGCAGCAGGTCATGAAACTAGAAGACAGTGTGGTTGCAGTAAATGCTGTCAAAATACTTCTCAAATACTTCATTTACTGAATGTTAGCATGTTATCTTCTTTAAGATAATTTACAGTAAGGACGGGCTTAAATTGAAATGAAAGGTAATTTAATCTGCTTCATAAGCTAATTAACCAGTATTCAGTGAACAAATTATTTTGTGATTTTTATGGTTCCACAGTTCCATTCTAAGGATGTTATTTGACTAAAAGGAAATATTATATTAAAACTTTTATTGCAGTTCAACAAGCACACACAGAAGGCCAGTTCTCATTACAAGTATTTCAAAAGAAACATGAAAATTTTCTGCAGAATTAACAGTTTAAAAATTCCCATTAAAAATGTTTGAATTGAGCATTTCAAAGAATGTTTTAATATTTCAGAAGTAAAGTAAATCATTTCAGATTGGGGTAATATTGCCTTCTTACCAGAGACATTTCGTATAAGTTAATTTGGTTTAAAGAAAAACCTTTGACAAAATCAAAGTTTTTGCATGAAAGGAACCAATATTGATGAAAATAATCCTCATAAATAAATAAATAAATAAATGCCATGATCTTTTTAATCCAATTTGTTATGTAACTTAAAAGGGATCTTGTTAATTACTTTTGCTACATAGAGATGTAAAGTTTCCATATAAAGGGTGATATTTCTGCTCTGCTTTATGCAGAACTGATAATCTAAGTTAACAAGGGAGGCTAAAAATGGGATGGGAAATGGGCATAGTTGTAGGGGATAACGGTCGGAAGATCACGCGATGTAACGGAAAGAACAGGGGCCTCCCCCCTTTGACATGTATATTCCTACCCCTCGTGATGTATAGCTTATGGGCGGTAATGAAAGGCAGCGGAGTATATATTGCTATGCAACCTATTAATAAACGCCATTTGCAGCATCCTCATATTGGTGTCAGTGCTCATTGGCCCGGAGGCGGGGTGTGGGGCCTCCGTGCTACCTCAGCCAAAGGTGGTCTGTTGCAAGAGACACAACACATAGTATAGGCCAGTGGCCATGTCTGAACTGCAGCAGGCTGGCACCTGTAAAGAAAAGCATGTCCCATCACTAGTCTACTTACTGCAAGTTTGAACATAGCCTTTTCACAAGAAAAAAAAACAAGCAGAGAGCTAGATTAGACAAGAACCACACATTGCAGAAGTGATATACGTGCTTGCATTGTATCCAGTTGAGGACTATTAAAGAGAAACTTTCAGTTAAGGACAATGATTTGTACTTGTCTAGAAGGCAATCCCTCGCATTTCCCCTTGAATCACTGGTACAAGCCATTGTCAAAGACAGGACAGAAGTCTGAATGGGCAACTGGCCTAGTCAAGTATGAACATTTCTGCATGGCTATAACCACTACTGCTAAGCACTTCTCCAGAAAAACTGAGAATTTAATAAATGTTGCCTGAACAGCCGGAAACTCATCTAAATCAGTGGGTATTATAACCACCTGCAAAGTAAGTTTGAGAATCTGATTTTCTACTGATAGGACAGCTCTTTGAAAGTCCTAATTACACTAATTATAATAAGTGTTTTGTAATGTTTCATCAAAAACACTGACCCACTCTGCATAGCAGGTGCTCATTAAATGTGGAAGATCTGCTATTAATAATCATTTACCCCTTGTGGAAACTGTATGTAATAAAGATAAAATTTAACTTCCCCAGAAAGCTATCTAAGAACGTAATATTTCAATGAAACCAAGTTGAAACTCCTTGTTTTTTCTTCACATTCAATGAACTGAAGAAGAAATAGAGTGTTCCTGCAGTCTGTTGATCCCTCAGAAACAAAATACTATTTCTCAGTAAAACATGTAAGGACTAATCTATATACCACACATACAAAAGACAATGGATATTCTGTTGTAATATACATGCGCTTTCTGTACTGTTGTACATGAAAGCTATATAGCATGTCTGTAAGTATTACTAAGCATGTTAAAGCGAGAATGCACACACCAGTTGTCCTGGTTTCAGCTGGAATAGAGTTAATGTTCTTCCTAGTAGCTGGCATAGTGCTGTGTTTTGGATTTAGCCTGAGAACAATGCTGATAACACGCTGATGTTTTAGTTGGTGCTCAGTAGTGCTTACACTAGTCAAGGGCTTTTCAGCTTCCCATGCTCTGCCAGGGGCACAAGAAGCTGGGAGGGGGCACAGGCAGGACAGCTGACCCAAACTGACCCAAGGGCTATTCCATACCATAGGATGTCACGCTCAGTATAGAAACTGAGGGGACTTGGCTGGGGGGCAGCGATCGCTGCTCAGGGCCTGGCTGGGCATTGGTCAGTGGGTGGTGAGCAATTGCATTGTGCATCCCTTGTTTTGTATATTATTATTATTAATTATTATTATCCCTTCCTTTTCTGTCCTATTAAACAGTCTTTATCTCAACTCACAAATTTTACTTTTTTTTTTTTCCCATTCTCTCCACCATCCCACTGGCAGGGGGGGGGAGGAGCAAATGGCTGTGTGGTGTTTAGNGGGTGGTGAGCAATTGCATTGTGCATCCCTTGTTTTGTATATTATTATTATTAATTATTATTATCCCTTCCTTTTCTGTCCTATTAAACAGTCTTTATCTCAACTCACAAATTTTACTTTTTTTTTTTTCCCATTCTCTCCCCCATCCCACTGGCAGGGGGGAGGGTGAGCAAATGGCTGTGTGGTGTTTAGCTGCCTGCTGGGTTAAACCACAACACCCGTTTAGGAAACTTGGGTAATTCTCTGGTGATGTCAGCAGGTCAAGTTACATTCTACTACAAGACACCATGCAGCATGAAGAGCTGTAAACTGGTCATAAGTTTCAGACCACAGAGAACTTCCCCAGGCTATAGTGGTGAAGTATCAGTATTCTTCATCATCCAAAAATGATAAAATTACATCAACATAAAAGATGGGACTGGACTTTTTCCAGTATTTTTAAGTTAAATATTCTAGTCAGCAATAACCAAAGAATATGTTAAGACCTAAATTTATGCAGGACTCTGGTATACATGTTTTTTTCTCTGGCCTGCTTCCTCCATTCTTTTTCATCCACATCTTCATGTCTATGTCTTTTCATTGTGAAATGTTGGTTCTCTTAGTTTACCAAGTTTTTACTCTAGTGTAGAATTCCCATCAAACCTATGACTCTGCTTCTTTGCTTTTTGGAAATAAAATAAAATCAAACTTCCATGTAGGAATGCTTTTATTTCTTATACTTTACCTCTCAATAGTTTTTGCATTTTAGCATTTTGGAAACAAATATAAAACTTGTAGAAGAAACAGACACAATGGTAAGTACTGGTGAGCACAGGGCAGTCATATAGAATAACGTAGACTTCTGTTTTAAATTAGGACCATTCAAAGAAAATGAGTTTATTTTAACACATACACTTAGGGACAAAGAATAAAAGTCATGCCTACTGACATGTGTCCTGTACTCTGGACAGGAATGACACTGAATGAGAGAGAAGAGATTAACAAGATTCAGTAGCTACAGATTCCAGTCAGAAAAAGTCATATTAAAAACAGCCTTTCTTTTTACTGGTAAGGGTGACTAACCATTTAGAACAAATTAACAAAGTAAGTGACAAATTCTTCACCCTGTTGTGGTTTAACCCTGAGTGGCAACCAAGCACCACACAGCTGCTCACTCACCCTCCCCCTACCCCAGTGGAATGGAGGAGAGAATCAGGGAGGGGAAAAAAAAACCAAAAAAAACCCCAACCAAACCCTAAAACTCATGGGTTGAGATAAAGACAGTTTAATAGGACAGCAGAGAAAGAGAAAATAACAATAATAACAACAGAATATACAAAACAAGTGGTACACTTGTTGTTTACATAATTACACAATTGCTCACCACCCAATGCCCAGCCTACCCCCAAACAGCAATTGTTCCCTCCCCTGGCCAACTCCCCCAGTTTATATACTGAGCTTGACATCAGGTGGTATGGAATAGCCCTGATGGCTAATTGGGATCAGCTGTCCTGCCTGCATTCCCTCCCAGCTTCTTGTGCACCTGGCAGAGCATGGGAAGCTGAAAAGTCCTTGAGTAGTGTAAACAGCTGAAACCAGGACACACCCCTTTTTGTCTTAAAATCATGACAGAATACTTTACTAAAATATTTCCTCAGATGCACTCTATTATACTCGATACATGGCTTATGGTCTGTATTATACAGGTCAGAATGGATGATCTGATAATCTTTTCTAACTTTAAAAATCTATAAATCTACAAGAAAGTTGCAATAGTTAGTTCAATTCAGCCCCTTCTACCTGCTATAGGTATGATTAAGTTAGAAGCAGTGTCAGGTATTCTAGCAGACTGACTCTGTCTTAACCTTTATTTCTCAGTTTGTCAGGTCTCCTTTTTGCCTCCATTTCATCTTTTTCTTCTTTGTTTGTAAATATTTGAAACAGCCCTCTCAATTCATTCAAATGGAAGAAGTTTGAATTCTAAATCAAATAGGACAAAGCTTTAGTCTAGGATAAATTAATTTACATCCAAAGCCCTGTTTTCTGCTTGCCCAGTAAAAGAGATGTCTCTCTTCTCAGTTATTTTTAACCATTAACAAGGCCAGACCCAGAGCCTTGTTTCTTGGCTGTAGTGTGTTTAGCCCCAGCCACAAAATGAAAAGGCAACAGCTTCTGCAAGGTGAACTACCCTATGCTTCCATCATGAGTAAGCACTACCCTCCAGCTGTAAGCACTACTAAACTTAAAGTTCATTACAAGGACGGACAAATATAGTGCAGTGTAAGCATTTTTTTGAATTTTTATTTCTTTGCTTATGTAGCTGCTAATCTATTCTGTGTATCAGAGGAGATTTTACCACGGCAGGAGAAACGGGTACCGTCTAGACCCATTTCCTGCAGCTTTTAAATATCCATGCCCATGATTCCAAGAAATCATCCTATTGCTTGAGACCAGCTGAAAGTGATCAAACCAAGTTGTAATTCTTGCAGACTTGCACTTGGAGAATGCATTTTTGCAACAGGTAATTTCAAAGAAATGCAATAACTTTCTTGAAACATATTTAATATATTTTAGAAATACTTCAGAAATATTCTTACAAACCCAGGTGGCTAATGCAGCTAACAGATGTGCAGATTTTGTCTGGGGATTACAAAAAATACAGTTTATTAAATTGTGTCATATGGCAGATGGGTAGGAGCTCAGTGGAGTATTCGGTTGATTACTCCATAGTTTCCGAAGTTAGAGGAAAAGCCCAAGCCTGCATTTTTGCATACCCACAGTTCCTGGGGATGCCAGTTTGCATTTGTTAAAGAAAGGGGATTGAAACTAAACACCTCAGGGCTTCTCCAAGGGTATCGTCTCTGTTTTTGTTAATTCCGAACATTGTCTTGTGTCCAGAAAAGAATGAAATAAGGAGACAAGCCCTTTGGGCTAAACAGCTGCTTCCTCTGATAAATGTGGTTTTTACTATTACATCTGCTCTACCTAAATAGCCTTTAAACTTTCTCTATTAACTGTAATTACATTACAATTGTTATATGAAGGCTTGGACAATGCTTCTGGTTTTAGAACAGCTTCCACCATTAAGTGGAAAAGCTCTCACAAGTCTAATTTCCTAGTTTACAAAGGTCCCTGTGCTGCTTGGTGACTCATAATCTTCCTATGAGTTGCAGAAGCCAAGAGACAGAGAAAGCAGTTTTATGTTGAACCAGCAAAACAGTTATCTTAAGAATAGCCCACTTTATCCCACTAACATAAATTTTCTGCATTGGTGCTTACGTAAGATGTATGAAATCAAAGGATAAAAAAGTAGCAAAAGCCTTTGACACCAAAAATGGCAAATAACCATTGTAACTTAAAATGTTATAATGACTATGGATACTATTGATTTTGGTCCAAAATAATGTTAAGCATTTTGTCATTAAGAGCTAAATAGGAATATCCAGAAATCACCAATGTATTTTATGTGAAAGTTTGCTACCCTTAACAATGTAATTATTTCATTTACTATTGCAAGAAAATGATGAAAAGTTGGGTAACAATTTTCTCATCCATTATGAATATAGTTATACAGCAAATGGCACATTACAAATGGAGCTAGTAGGAATATGAGTATAAAAATGGCTGCCACCTTACAGTTTCTCTATAAGATCCTGCATTCAATTATCCATCAGTCAAATTTCAGCTGTTGCAGCTAAAATTGTCCATGTCAGCAAATTCACTTCAGACAGAATTTCTTCTGAAAGTTTCTTAAAAAAAGTTTTCCATTAAAAATTGTTCTGCCTGTTCCAACCATGTCAGCGAGGACTAATAATTTGTTTGTTTATGTTACATTGAGACCAAGAGACTGTGGAACAGGACTTTCAATTTATCACTGCTTTTGGCTCAGGAAAGTAGTTGTTTCACTGAATGCTTACCAAAACATGGTCAGCTTACTAACCTGTGAAAAAAGTCTTGGTGTCTTTCACATGTTTTCAGTGTTCTTCCCTCTGAAGAGACTGTGCAAATTGCCTCTGAAATAGACGAGCAGTCTTTTCCTTGAAATTTTTACTCATGACTACTATGGGCAATGGGTCTCTGAGAATGTGCTTTCCACTGGTTTAAGTGTGGCTATTGCTGGAGCCCAAGAGAAAGTACAGAAGCCTGCAAGAAGGGGAAATGCAGCCTTACATGGCAAAAGATTTAGACTGAGTATGCTGGTAGAGGGGAATATACAGTGAAAATAGGAGACAGGATGCAAAGAGATGAATAAAGGATGCAAAGAGTTAAATAAAGATCTCCAGAAGAGGGTATGGCATTCTGGGTTGTAGACAGAATCTTCTAGGGAGGTCACAAGAGGACTGGGCAGGGACAAGCTAAAGGGACAGGGAAGTGTGAGCCCAGATGAAGGAGAAGCATCTCTCCAACTGCAGAAATCGACCCACACATGCCAGAGACACATCACTCATCAGAACCTGGAAATCCTCTACTAAGGTTTGGGGCTCACCCTCCAACTGGTACTGGTTTATACAGAGTGAAAACACCATAAATCTTATCAGCTACTCTCTCAGCCACAGCAGCTGTGCTCTGAACATTCAAACCCTGCTCATGTATGGCTCAATATGTTTACAGTTTTCTTTCATGACTCTAATCTCACTGCCCTTCATGTCCTGAGTAGTAAAAGGAGAACAATACCACCCTCTCATCTCACAGGCAGATTGGAGAATGTGCTTTCTGCCCTCAGAGCAGGGCCTGAACAGTTGGCAGTAAATAAAGAAGACCACAGTTTGACGGTGAGGCTGGCAGGAAAAATAAATAAGTACTGACACAGCCTGTTCTTCCCTTCAGTGCACCCACCGAGGCAGGAATCTGTGAAACAGAAAGTAGATGGCTATTCAGTAAAAAGCCATAGGAGGGGAGAAGGATATCCACAAAGGCCAGTTTTAGCACTGGAGATTTGAACCTCCTGTCCTGTTGTCAGCTGGCAGAGAGAGAGTTCCTTCAGGAGAGGATTTAGATCTCTTGAAGCCAGCTCTTATTCTAGATTTTCTATCCAGACAAGTTTGCCTCTCCCTCAGCTGAGGAGGTACCTAGGGCAGGCAGCGTCTCTGGAGCTGAGCTATGCTTTGTGAATTTTCCTCCATGCCACACTGCAAGTGTATAAACTCAGTCTGCAGGAAAAAAAGAAAAAAATCAGCTCTTAAAAATGAGAGGGAAAAAAACACCAGTAACATTGAAATAAATCTTTTAATGGTTCTTCTACCATAAATGCTTTGTGAATTTTAATGATACAGGAAGTTTGAAGAGCTGTCTCTATGTTTCTTAACTCAGCTGGGACCAGAGCATGATTTGAAACAGCATGAAAATTTCCTAAAGGATTGATTTCTAACTGAAAGACTAATTAATTTATTTGCAAAAGAAATCCAGTACTTGCTGAAACTTTGGGTAAAACAATAGCACTCTTTTTATAGAAGTGCTTGACTCTTTCTTTAGACAGAAAACCATCTTGAAATAAAAAACTATCTTGATTTAGGATTTTGAGAGCCAACAGTGGAAGCTTTCTGAATGTGTTAGAATAGCTTTGTGGTGAGAGCTGAAAGCATCAGCCTGACATTTTTTTAACTGAAACCAATTTTCCACATGTGGCTCACCAAAGAAACTGGAGAGATGCTTGAGACAAAAAAGAGACAAACAACGAGTCAAAGGTTGGCATGGCTGACCAAGCAGGGGCTAATCCTGCTACAAGGCAGGTGGCAAAAGGCAAAGTTGCAGCTCTGTAATTCATGGCAAAGTGTTTGCACTAGGTATGGTGTTAGACAGGAAACTCGTGGAGAGGCTTTGAAGAGACTGATATGGTCAGATTGACAAATCCACCTAGTTTGCAACAGCATGCAAAACCCACTTCTCAAAGGTTTTTACTAGTGTACGGCAAAAACTGTTTGGACAATTAGATTCAGCAGATATATTGTTGTACTGCTAACGCACCTTCCTTGCTTACAGATTCAGCACTGGGAGGAGAATTTCTGAGTGAAGATCCTCAGGCTTTGTGTGAATACATCACACACTATGACAAAACCTCTTTGCTGGACTCCCTAACTCCTTGTCGTATTGCTCGTGACTATACTCTATGGTGAAGGTCTTCAGCTGAGATGGCATGAGGGGGAGCTTATTCAAGCACTGCTTCTTTTCCAAGCACTTATGAGGAGGGATGTCTCACAGGCTGAACAACAGAAATAACTGAACAGTTTTAAGATGAGAATTGTTGCTCTGATTCTCCGTGGGGCTCAACTCCATCACTCCGTAAACAGTAAACAGCTCAGCCTGTATAATGTGCAGCCCCTGGAGAAGAGCAGCAAGGCACATATGCATGAAGCTCCCCATTAACTCCTTTTTCACCCCCTGTCGTTGCAGGTTTGGCATTGACTGAACCAGCTCTGCAGGCTTTAACCTTTTCCACCAACAGAATCAGAAAGGAATGATAGCAAGCTCAGCTATGGATATCAAGCCAAGGACTCACCATATGGTGTTTTTGTTTCACACAAGGGGAAAGATTGCTTTAAAGACCAAGGGCCAAATTCATCCCTAGTGTAAGACTATTAAATTCAGTGGTGTTAGATCAAGCATGAATTCAACAACAAACTAATTCTACATGATGGGGAACAGGAGTCAAGGATGGTTTTTTTAATAGCCCAAGGATGTCTGTAAGGTAAACTCAGTTGAGCCAAGTTTATTTTTTTAATGTCTAACTGACATCTGTTCTCTAAAAGCCTGCAGCACACTGGAACCATTTCCCAACCTTTTCCACCTCTATAACCACTGTGAACTTCTGCGACAGCCAGAGATGGTGAAAAGACATGTTTCATATGAAAATGGGCACCACAAATGACCCAGCAGATATCATGCTAAAATACCCTGACATTGCTTTAGTGATTTTATATTCAGGAAAGAAATATGACAAGAAAACTTTCCAACAACCAGTTGTGAATTTTTGTTAGAGTTTTGTTAGAGATTTATTGACATTGACAGCAGATGAGTTTTAGCCATTGCTATCACCATGCACATTAAAGAAACGAGACTGGGGACAATAGACTGTGAGCTAGCCAAGATACTGACAGTCTAAGCCCCTCTTTTAAATTTTCAGAGCATTTGAAGTGCAGATCAGTTAGAGAGCTTATTTCGAGTCATCTTCTATAGCACAGCAGCTATGATATGCCGAACCCCCATAATGCTGACATTCAGTAAAGTGCACATTGGTACACTTTTATCTTTACAGCATGTTATCTCATTTTTACAGGGAGACATTACTACAATGAATTGGTTGAAATGTAAAAAGTAAATGAGGAACCTGGCTTTTAAACTTGATGAGCTATTAAATAGATGGGGAAAAAAATTGGTTGTTAACATAAGTCAGGTTGTCTAACCTGACTGCTGCTGTGGGTTGACTTAGCAATAACACCTGAGAGAGATTTTAGAGGAGATTCTTGAAGTCTGGGATAATGGCTGGTGAAATCATACTCAAGGTAATGTAAATTAGTGCTAATTCATCAGAATTCAGTGAAGTTTAACACCTATAAATTTAAAAGAAATGTAGTTGGAATCAGGTCCAGTATCTATTTTGTTACATATAACAGGAGATGTTACATAGGCATATTAGAACTGAATTTGGGGGGAGGGAGGGAAATGAGAAGTAAAATAATGTGGCAACACCCCATACAATATCAGTGAAGGATAGGACCTGTCTGCAGAGTCAAATTTTGACTGATAGAGCATAGACAGTCGAGATGAGGTTTAAAGAAAATAGTTTGTCCTGTGACTCCAGCAGTTGCTAAGTGGTAGAGTGGCTACACAAAGCTGAGAGCTGAGTTTACAAAATGGTCACTCTCATAAACTCCTGTTAGAGACCAAAAATGGTCCTGGTGGATATAAATTACTTATGCCTTAATTATGTTATTGATTCTGGCTCTGAACTTGGTGTAACCAGAAAAGGTAGGACTGACTCAGAAGAGAAAGAAGATACCCTGAAAGTGCAGTCTGGTAGAGCAGGACATGCTGCTAGTTTAAGGAGTGAGGCCAAAGGATACAAGAAGGAAGCAGGTTTCATATAAACCCTATAATGTCCTGATATTCTGCTGGCAGAATTAAAAGAAGCTCAAAACATTTTAGCTGTTAGTGGTTACTTTGCAGCTGTCAGGAATCTCTTTTATTCAGCTTCCAGCTGACCACCTGTGGCAAGAAGAAACCAGCTGAACTGCCTGTCTCTGAAGCTAACAGTCTAACAACCATCTTTCTTGCCAATTGAAAAATTAGTGTCAATAGTCCTGTTATAGGTTTCTTCACCCTCTGGAGCTCCATTCCTCACATATGCCACCACCACCACAGAAGGTCTCAGCTGGGAAGCCCCACATCACACAGTCCCTTTCCCTTTTCCTGGACCTGAGGAGTTCTTCACCAGAGCCCATCAATGCTGGGTGAGCTCTTGTGGTACCCCTGTTGTTTGAAGCTGCTTTTTTTCTCCCAGGGTCCCCTCCAGGAGATGGCTGTGGCTCCCAGTACTGGCTGATTTTCTGTGCTACCCAATTTTTACTGCGCTACTGTCATGGAACTGCTTGGCTGGCATCTGCAGTCTGCCTTACCACGTTTCTCAATGTCACTGCTCGCTCAGAGACAACATAAAGCATCACCTTCAGCCTAGATTTTTAAGTCTTTAGTGGACAGCGTTACACCTCAGGAAATACTAGTGAGATGCAGAACCCAGGGAGCCCATGCTATATTGCTAACTGAGACTGAGAATAAGTTGTTGCAGTAGGCTTATGCTGACAGCATCAGTATCTGTTTGCAGGCTTTTTTCCTGAGCAGTGGTTGTGGCAATAAGTCCATATTTTGTCTGACTCAAGGACAAGTGATTTTTATCAGACTAACATCTTGTGCACTTTGCTCAAGTGCTCTTTTGCCAAGTACCCTAACAAGTATGTCTGTAACCAGCAGCTCTTTGAACCTTGCATTCAATTTGCAGACTGTACATTCACAGATGAAATATTATCTCTATATTATTGGGGGATAATGAATACATTTGGCAGGCACCTAAAGGCACTATAAATAAAGATATTAGATTTCTTTCACACTCGAGGACTTAGACAACCTTCCTCTTCTGCCTGAGCTTATTAGCAGTGCTTTTTTTGAACCTGCAACACATAAGATTGCAGGAAACAAGGTCAGACATGCATATCAGAGGTGGTTTTCTTTGCTGGGATCTATGTGTCTTCCTTTCTGCATTATTTTTTTCTCCCAGATATTTTCCTCTAAGAAATTTATATTTTTGTCTGCCTAACTTTACTTTTGAATTTTTTCCAAAGCCTCTGGATGTTTTGGTTGTGGCTTTCACCTCTTTTTCCTTCCATTAGTATGTTTTCTATGTACCCTCTACATCATAAAGGTGTTGGAATTGCTGATAAATCATCACAGGTATTGAACACAACCTAGATGGCACTCTTGAGGAACAGTCTCTAAACAGGGTTGCTCAGAGCAGTGGGAAAAGAGAAAATGAAGTAAAGGGTTTGGGATTGCTGAACAAATAGAAATGTGTGCTCTGCTTCCTTGATGGCATCTGCTGAGACAGAAAAAGAATAGAAAACCATACCAAACGTCTATGCAGACACACAGAGACAAAATTATTACATTTTAAAGGAAAGATTTTCATAGCCTACAAGGGGGAGAAAAAGGAAATGTTTCAATAAATATCTCTGTATATCCTTTATTCTGGGCTATCACACAACCTTTTTTTCCTCTTTTTTTCTTGCATCTTACTGTAACCCAGTAACACACAATGCACAACACTAAAGCCTACTACCAGGGATCTACTTGGTCTCTCCTGTGAATGCATCATTAATAATTTGGACCAAACTTCTTCCTTCTGGGATGCCTTCACATATGCAAACCAGAGGCTCTGGCTACTGGTGACTTGTTTTAATGACCAAGAATACAGTGGAATTAATCAACAGAATTGTCCCTAGGCAACACTCACAAATCTTCAGGACTGTGGTACAAGCTAGCTAATTCCCACAAAATAGCTAGAAGTTTCCTAGGTTGAGCAAGGGCTGCATCTTACAGCATCTCAGAAATGTCATCATGGAAGCTTTTCCAGGAAAACCAAAATTCAGATTAAAATCCTTGCTGTGGCAGGAATCCAGTGACAGTTATTGAAGAAAAAAAAAAAAGTGCAAGGGGTTTGGAAGCCATTTCTTATTACATGGGAAGGACCAGGATCATATTGTACATTGTGAGATCATTGTACATGCTACTCCAATTCACCCTTGGTTTGATCCAGTACTGCAGAGACTAAAGAGCCCATTCAGATTTCACATCTTTGATGATGTTACTGAATACCTGTCAGCTAATTAATGCTATTCGTGAAGACCTAAGGAAAGTGGCTCCTGTTGAATGCAGAACATAGAATCATAAAGTCATAGAATACCAGATTGGAAGGGACCCCAAGGATCATCTGGTCCGACCTTTCTAGGCAAGAGCTCAGTCTAGACAAGATGTCCCAGCACCCTGTCCAGCTGAGTCTTAAAAGTGTCCAGTGTAGCAGAGTCAACCACTTCCCTGGAGAGATTATTCCAGTGGGTGACTATTCACATTGTGAAAAATTTTCCTCTCTTGTCCAGTTGGAATCTCCCCAAGAGTAACTTGTAACCGTTGCCCCTTGTCCTCTCCATGTGACTCCTTGTAAAAAGGATAGTCTCCATCTTCTTTTTAACTACCCTTTAAGTACTGGTAGACAGTGATGAGATTACCTCTAAGCCT
>VZTL01033293.1:4422-17911 GCA_013400535.1 Scopus umbretta
TTTTTTTTTTTTTTTTTTTTTCATTGTATCTGTCTCAAAATCTTTTCCTCTCTTTGTGATTATTCTTGGACATTTTATCATGTATATTTGCTATAGCAGGAAAGAGGTCACTCTGAGAGTGGATTTCCTATAATAACGGAGTGGACATATATTTCCTATGTTTGTGGTGGAACAGCTAATGACTAAGTAGCCAATAAAATGTGCTCTATTCACTACTGATACTGTACCCACTATGTTTATTTTTAAAACTGCTGATGTCTTTCCCACCAACCACGTTGCTCTTGCGGTTCTTCTAACTCTCAGGGATCCTGAATGGAGACATACCAGCTGCATGCAAAGGCAGGACAAGATGAAGGTCTTGTTCCCTACCATGCTCTGAGGCAGCAGACTTCAGGTGTGAATGGTGAAGGGAATGCAAGGCAAAGTAGCTGTGCCTTTCACTCACTGAGTCTGAGCTCTGATTTTTAGCACCAAGACTGGGTCCAAAGCTTTTACCTTATTGCACGTTAAAGGTGTGACAGCTGGTGATACTATTGTGTTAACCACAAGCTGCTTCTCTCTGCAGTAAGCTGCTGATGAGTCTGGGTGGCGTGCCTTTAAACACCAAACAGACTGGCTTTAGGTAAGTACATACAGAGAACTTTAAACCAGCAAGCTCTTAGAAAAGACCTTAGAAAGGTCTGTGGCACTGTTGACAAAAGGTTTCAGTTGGTATAAGAGTGACTGGCACAGTTTAACTCACAGTCTGTGTGTGTGTGTTAGGCTTGGGTTGAGGGGAGAGGAATGTCCTTTGCAAGTGTCTGGACTCCCTGCAAGGGACAAGCCCTGTGGCTGAAGTCGTTTTACATATTGGAGCTTCAGATGAACAAAGCAGGGAGCAGAAGACTCTCCTGGGTACATTTTCCATCCACACTATCAGGTGGAGAATAATGGGATCAATCCAGAGGCCAGGGACTAAAATGCAGTTAAAAGCAGCTGAAGCTTTTTGCTTTGATTATTATGTTATGAGTTAAGTTTAAGCAAGCTAAAGAGTGGCTGCTTAAGCAGTGGCTGACATGACTGGCAGCATGGTTATCAAGTCAGGGCATTCTGAAAGTGAAAATGAGTAGTCCATGTTGGATGTGACAGAGGAAGGGAGTTCGTGAAGGATGTAAAGGATGTATAGCTGTAGTCAAGGCAGCTTCAGGGCATGGTGTTTGCAGTAGTGTTCTGGAGAGAGCTCAGCTTACATTGTTCAAGGTCAGGCATTTTTCAAGGTGAGTGCAGGAACTAGATGTGGTGTGAGGGGAGTTTCACCTCTGCAGCAGCATTGGAGGAGAAAAGAATCCTGATGTTAGCACTGGGACTCAGACTACTATGGTCACTTTGTGGCTGAGCAGACTGTTGTTGAAAGGGACGTCCCACTGCATGCTCCTCACTATTCCATTAGTTTTCATGCAGCCGTGTTGCCAGCAGGGCTGGGGAGCTGATCTAGCTCAAACCTCACCCAGGAAAACTGAATTATGCTTTCTGTGGCAGCTCACATTTAGGCTGGCTTAAAATGATGGAAACTGCCAACTTAGACTGCTCTCCAAAGACAATATCCATGCTGCAAGCCTGAGTGACAAGCAGAATAATGGCGTTGTCTACAGAGGTTGAGAAACCAAGAGGGGGAGGAGGAATTGTAGCTCTATTTTAACCACCCTGAACTTCAGCTGACAGCTGAACACCCGTGAGGAGATGTCAGAGAGACAGGCCCAGATTTTAGCCTGTAAAGGAGGAGACAAGTCTGGAGCAGAGAGAGAGGTCTATGGGTCATCAGGATAGAAAGAGTAGATGAGTTTGGATTGGTGGATAAAATTACTTGCATTTTTTTTCCTTGCCTTTATCAGAATTCTTTCCAACATGTCGGTTGATATATTTCTGTTAGAGAATTGCTTCACACTCAGCATATTGCAGCAGATTGATCTTCATCAAGATCATGACATGATGTCCTGTATCTGGAGATCTAAACTGCGCTGGCCCCTCCTCTGAGTTTAGGATGTTGTAAATTCATGCTATATTTGCTCTTTTCCATGCTTCTGCTCAGTGTTTCTATATTTTGGATTATTTCTCTGTTAAGAGATTAACTGATCATTTTCCAGGGTGTATTTTTTTAATATCTCCAGGGGCTCTGAATTATTTCTTGCTATCCTTGCAGTGATGTACACAGTGCTTCTTATTGTGTGAATGAAATGAGGTTTGTATAACCTTATGGTATGTACACCTTATAACACAACCACCCTTGTGAGATGACCACATAAGCTGAATGAACATAGAAGATAAGATGTTCTTTTTCAACAATAATGAACACCTGAATATTTCAGATTATATAATTTCCTGTTTAGCCTGTCTGGCCTCTTCCAGTCTCTGTTTCCTTCTGATATATACCTTATTCCTATTTCCTTGGTGCTAAAAAATCTTATGGATTTTGTATAAAAGTTATGAGGAGTCAATGACATGTTTAAAACCATGCTGTCAGTATTGTACAATGACTTAAATGTCTTGCAAGTAATTTACAATGCATTTACAGGACATGACAGTTATATTATCAAGCATCACAGATTACTGCAAACATAGACTGTATACTATATTACAAAAATTGTCCTTTTTCATAAATGGCTTAGACACGCTCTGAAAACATATTTAATAAAATCAGTAGCCTTTATCATTGAATAAAGGTAATTTTGCTGGCTGTTGACAAGTTATAACTATTTAAAAAGCCATTCAAAATAAATGACACTGTGGATACACAATGAACAATCTAGTAGAGTATTAGTATAATGCTGTACATTTGAGAAGGTATTTTTCTAATAAAATTTAAAATTGTATTGCTGTTATGAAATTTCAAGCATCCTTTAAAAAGTATTTGGAATAGAACCTGCCTTGAAATTTGTAGGTTGCTTTGGTCATCTTTGAATATATTACAAACAGAGACACTTGGAAATGGTATATGTGTTTGAAAACACTTCAGTAAAATATGAACATTTAAAAAGTATATGACATACTAGGTGAAAAATATTTAATAAAATATTCCCAAGTTTCAAAAAAAAAGTTTTTATTTGGGTAAACTGCTATATTTTAATCCACTAGAATAAGATAGTGTTATTTTATGGAATAAAATCAACTGAAATTTTATAGAATAAAATACTCCTGGAATAAAATAATGGAAATAGAGGAGCTATTTTTATAATACACTGAAAGAAAGGTTAAAAAGTCAACGAATTGAAGGCCTTCTCCCTGAACAAACCAAGGAGTGTGAAACTCCAGGGGAGAGAATTGTGAAAGCAAGAGAGAACTTTTTCATCTTAATTACAAAAAGTTTCCATTTTGATTAAGCCGATTTACCAGTCCAGACTATTTTGCTGGGAGGAACTTTAACTAAAGTTGCAAAGAATGGATAGCAACCTTACCTGAATATTAGGTTAATCCTCTGCTGTTTATTAATAGATGGAATTGAAAAATGATAAATCTATTGTCTTTCTTGGTTTAATTGTATTTCTTAAAGGTATTTATTAATGTTTCCAGGAAGAAATCCGAGGTGGGCTGGGTTTGGTGTAATTGTTTTGTGTAGACTGATAAAAAAGGATGTTGCAGTTGGAACAGGACTGGTAGATTATGTGATGAAAGGATCTTCTCCAACAACACACAGGGGCAGGCAGGGGAAGCTGGATAACCCCCTGCCCTGGCTGCTCCTAGCGCCATCCCAGGGGAGCCTTCAGCCCCATGATGAAGATGAGTATGTGGACAGGCTCTCTGGAGCACTCCACAGGCTGGCCTAGGGGAATGGGACTCACTATGGGATGCAGGGAAGAGCCTTCTGGGATTATATGAGAGACTGTGGGATTTTTAGGGGAGGCACTCGCCAAAGGTGGGGAAAGGGAGGGATGAAAAAGGAGGGGTATGGGAATAGCCTGGCCAGCCAGAGGAGAACAGGAAGGGGCCATCGGTGCTGCACATGTTTGCATGAATGTGAGTGTGTCTGTGCTGGTCTGTGTGACCGTCACGTGCATGCGTGTACTGTATGCGGGTATTTACCTGTGTGCCTTTTGGGAATATGTGCTCAGCCTTGCTGCTGGCTGGATCTGGGGGCATGTAGCTGTGACAGCCTTGCCTCGATTGGGCTACTGGGTTTGGTAACCCCTGCAACACCGAGTACCCTGAAGAAATTACCAAATGCATATCATACAATGGTCTCTGTCAAACATGCAAGGTTCATTTATTATTGAATAGACCTTAGCAATTTCTATGAATGTGTTCACTGACAGTGAAAAAGTCCTAGTGTGCTAACTTAGCTGAAGAAGCTCGTGGAGGTCTTATAATAAGTATTTTGTTAGTATTATTCGATATGTTATACTTACATATGTATATATGGTATGGGTGTATTGTATACTGTGTATATCAATATTCTTTAATATATTGTACTGTAGTTCTTTCCATGTTTCTAAATTGTGTCGAAGTTAATATCTTGTCACCTAACTATACATTCAGCCTTGTATTCTCTCTCCCATCTGGTCCTTCTCAGTGTGGTCTGGACGTAAAGCACAGCAATGGTAGCCAGCTGAAAGCCCCACTGTTTTAGAGATCTGAAGGTGAGTGCTTCCTCTGAGGAAACAATGCTGCTCTTTTGCCCTCTTGACATACAAATAAAGTGCATATTTGCAAGCAGAGCAGACTGGGACAGAAATCCCTTTGTTAAATTAATTTATACACTTCCACAGGTGCACACCTTTGCAAAGCATTGGGGTGAACTGAGGCAACCTCATTCCTTGGGTACATTCAGAGGTTCCCAGTGCAAATCGTAGTGCAATGGTGTGTTACAGGCAGCATCCAGTTATGGCCAACTCCTCATGCTTGTGTATTTGGGCCCCACTAAAGTGCCCCAGAGGCACCCAGGAACTGGATCTCTGGGTGCATATTTTTGGCCAATGTAGTCGAATCAGAGTGAAAAGTCAAGATGAGCAGCAGGCTGGAGCATAATAGTTTGCCTACCCACTCCTGGCCCTGCCTGCTTGCAGCTCGGCTAATCTGTCCCTGCATGTATTTTACAATCCAAATTACGTATCCTCACCTCCTGCAGTGTATCTCATCAAGAGTTGCAGAGAAGTGATTTTGTACCATCCTGTGTATGTAAACCTAAATTTTATATGCAGAAAAGGATGATGATAGCATAGAACTGACCTTGGGAATTGCTTTTGTTGTTTTGTTTTGTTCTGCTTGTTTTTTATTCTGTGCAGGTTCTGAGAGACAAAGGCAGCTCTCTGTTTTTAATTACTGTAAGTAGCTTGTAAGTAGCTGGAACAGCTTTTTATGCAACCTGATTTGAATATATTCCAGGCTGCAGATAGACACCTATTTTAAAGGCACAGCATGCTCATCATGGCTTTCTGCCAATCAAACAGTTGTCACTTGCTAGACAGTCCTAAACAACTTCTGCTCCTTCCTCAATTTGCTGTCTGTCTGACTGATGGAAACGGCAGGGCTTCTCCCCTTCCCCCTCCCCTTTCTTTTCCCCTGAACCAGTGTCACCACATGGCAGGAGAATTCAGCCACTGCTGCTGAGAACAAGGCACTGTTTGTGCTGCTGGCCACAGGGCTTGGATAAGGACCCCCGAAATGGAGCAGAGCAGATTATCAGTGTAATTCCCCAAGAATCCCTTGCTTTCCACAGCTCCTTGGGGTGGATATTGAGGTGAAGAGAGTTTAGTTGGTTTTATTTTGCTTTTTAAAGTTTTGAAGCTCTCTCAAGACTGACAAAAATGCAATCCAGATCTGTTTTTTCTTAACTCTGGGCAGCCAGATTATGTATAGGTTGTGTGAGTATTGTGGTCTGGCCCTGTAACAGTAACACTCAGAGACCTAATCTGAAGCAAAGCTAACACGGTAAGTGCATGGAAATATTTATTTTTCTGTTTTATCTCCATGGCACAGTTATGGGGAAGCTTTGCTACTATATCAGACCAGCAGCGAAGCACCCAACATAGCTCAGCAACCCTACAGAAGACTCAGCTGAACCTCAGTATCTTTTGCTCCACCTCCTCCTTTACCTCTTGTTTGACTCCTTGCTTGCTTGCTGGGCTATAGGCTCCAAACATTTTGAAGAAAGTCCTAGAAATGTTCTCTCTGGACTACTGAAAATGTTCTAACTTCTGGTTCCTGATTTTGAGACTTTGACCCTTTGGGATTCATTACGTTTTTATGAGCATTTTAAAGACTTTTCTTTAGCCGGTGACTTTGTCTTAATTCAGTCAAAATTTGGCTGCTGGCCATCTGGGGTAAAAGCACATAGTGGTATCAGTCCTGAACTTTATGGTTCATTATTATTTGTGGTTTCTAGAATTTTTCCACTTAAGTTTTCAGGCAAACTTTGCACAGTCAGCTTTGCTAAACTTTTGACCCTGTGATGAAAAAAAAAGTATCTTAATTCTGATGGTTGGGATTCTTAATTATATCCTTAATATTGCTAATATAAAATTCTTTTTTCCTTTGGCAATAGAAGTCTTCCATAGCCAGCCATCATCTCAGAGACTTTGGGTGCAAGATACTTTTTCTTGTCTCTCTGTTCTTCCTTTGCTTGGCTTAGGTGAGATGCAACACTCCTGCTAACTAATGAGATAAAAAAGAAAGGAAAAGAAAGGTTTCCCCTCATGTCTCTTCTCTTTGCTGTGCATTTTGTTTCTGACTGAGCCTTTGGGAGAGTTCAAGCTGCTGAAGGAGACTGGTCATGGTATGAAACACTGTTTTCTGCCCCATTCCTTTTCTTGTTTATTGTTGCTGGTTTTAGCTATTGCCTATGTCTTTTCCTAGGACATTATTTGAAAAATGCAATAATTTTTGTTTAAATAATTATCTCCAATGATAACTCACTCCCTGCCAACAATGTCTTCTCTGTGTTTATCGTGTCCCATGCATGGTACTCAGAATCCTAATACTCCAGTCTCTGGACAGTTGTAGAAATGAAGAACCAGAAAATGCCCTGTTAGGATGTTCAGCATATTTCCTTGCTAATGATGATATAGGATCTTCTGTATTTCTTCCTATATTTCCTATGTAATATCAACTATATTCTTTAGTATTTCCATTTTTTTACTGTTTCCCTCTCTAAGTCCCAAACACTAAGGTAATGCACTCTTAACCTTTTCCATTTTTCTGTTACTATTAGTAAAATAGATGTCACCCATAAAAATCTACTCCTTCTCTCTGACTTGCTCTCTTGTAAGGCCACCCCATGATTATGTCTCCTTAATCTATTCTATGACAGCATGTGCCTAACTACAGAAATTCTCTCCATGCTTGATGTTTATGCAGTTCAAATATGTTTAACCATCTATTTGTCTTTCCATCTTTGTCAAATGTTTGCCCTCAGCATTTTCAAATTTTCCTTGCAAGGCAAGATTTCCAGGCCCTATGTCTTTGTGTTTGTTTTTGGCTTTTTCTCAGAAGTCACAATCTGTCAATGCTAGAGCTAGTTGGGAATTGTCCAATGAAAAGCTTCTTTGTTTTGTTTTTTTTAATTGAAAAGTAATTTTTATAAAATTGGAGACAATTTTCTTGTGGAAGGCATTTACTTCTCCTGCCCCAGATATGTTTGAGGTTGGTACAATCTGAACAGGCACATTTAATTTTGTGAAACCAAATGGAAGCTTCTTGCTTCTGGTTAACTGGCCATAATATATAAACCATTCTTAAATAGTTTTTTTGTGGAAGGATTCAGACACCTAATCACACAGCAGCCCCTCATCTGGTTGAAACACTGTATTGAAAACCCTAACAGTGGAAAACAAGGGAAGATCATGGGAGATATAAACTGGCTGAGGCTTCCTTCTGCAGGGGAAAAAAAACAAAACAAAACAAAAAACCACAAAAAACCCAAAACCAAAAACAAAATCCAAACATTATTTATAATGGCCAGTAAGGAAGAAAGGGACAATTATCAAGCTAAGATGAATATTGCTGGTATTGGCTGCCTTTCCCAATGGCAGCATTACAGAGTAGTTACAATCCAGGCAGCTATAGGTGTTCCCTAGTTTTGAACTCAGAAATGTTCTGAACAGCTTCTCACTGCTCCAGGTCAGCAGCAGGTTCATTCATTACTATTATTACTGATTTCCCAGAAAGATGCACTTAATTAAGCTGGCTGCTACCATCACATGAATTTTAAGGCAAACTGCTAATGTAAGCTATTTATTCCATGCACAATTGAACACACTGCCAATACTGCCTATAATAATATAAAAATGTTGTTATGTTACTAAGAGTGTGTGCTAAAAGACTGAAGACATTTTGTCACTTGGCATCCATAAGGTTTAAAATATGTTGGCTAGGGTTTAGCATTAAAAAAAGCCTAAAAAAAAAAAAAAAAAGAATAAGAATAATTGTTACTAAAATATCTCACCACTCCTAAACACATTGTGTTGTAGCATGGAAACTGAGAGATTGTTTTAGTTGGCTCTAGCACCTCTCTCCAGGCACTGTGTTTTCTGTATTTCCCTCTTTCACCTGTATCGGGCTCACTTATATGTATTTACTGCAACATAAGGTATGCTGGGACAATCCAGAGGAAAAAGAAAGCTGCAGGATGGAAAGTCAAAGCTTTAGGATTAGCAATAACAAATTCTCAATTATATTGCGATGTGTTTCTTCAAAAATCCCTTTGCATACACAAGGTTCCTTGAGTGAACTCATTATCTCCTGGTATGTAGAAATGTATTTCACCATTGCTCAGCCAACACTAATGTATTTATTATTCATCTGATACTAGGCCAGGCTTTAAGCTGTGTAATGCTTTCTTTACCATTTCATTGTTTATTTGTTTTAATGAATACCCATGAGCCAGAGTCTGAATGCAGACCTGTTGTTTTACTCATGCTTGGCAGGAAAGACTTCAAAAGAAAATGTCTCTTACTTTTTTCAAGGTGCTAATCTTCTAACTGTAAGTTATTTAAATGACAGTATTATTTCTTCTTCTTTTCCAGATATTCATGTGCAAAGATACTGGAGCACTTAGCACTTTGCAAAATGAACCTTTTCTAACATTATTCTATATCATAGTGGTACAAAACCAGGCACTATGAAAATCTTAGTTCAACCCTACTTCAGTTCACTCCAGAAAATAATGCATCTGATCATTGCTAGTGTTGTTTATGAATTACCAAATTTGAAGTTAATTAATATCTTTGAAAACAATGCTTCTGAGAAGGGCTCAAAAAAAAGAACCAATTAAACAAGATATCCATGTATGATGTTGGAGGGACAAGAGCCAATTTGACCCATGGAAGCCAAAGCGGGGAATACCGAAAAGTGAAAACAAAGCTATTTTTCCTCTAGCTCATCCTAGTGAGACCCAGAATGGGGTATTTTATATACCATTCCATAATCATCCAGTGGCAAAAATGCAGGAAAATAGATAACCTAATTCCTCATGGTATACCTAAGGAAATTCAATGTGTTGCCTTTGTACAAGAAAATAAGAGAAAACTAAAAGAAATCGTTTAATTATACTCCAAAATACCAAAATGGGAAAAAAGATTATTGATAAATAGGGGTCTAATCAATAGATTACAGTATAGCATGTCACAAAGCTGAAGCAAAGGTGTGACAGCATAAAACCCAGGAAGCACGGGTTTGTGGCAGTTAATGAAATCAGCCATTTGGACAAGTGACTTAGTGAAGCTGCCTAATTCAGTTTTTCACCCAGTCTGCTCTCTAGTCAAAGGTGGGAGAATGGATCAGGCTATCCAAATGGCCCCTTTCTACCAACATGATCCTTGAATCTGCCTTTTGGTGTCAGCTGAGCTGGGCACCAGCTCCCCGCTAAGGCTGTACCTCCCCATCCAGGCTCAGCTGGAGCCAGGCAGACTCCCTGCAGAAGGGACCGTGCCCCCTGAGCAGCAGCGGGGCAAGGGAAAATTGGTCTTCTTTCCATCTGGGGCTCTTACTGAAAAAAATATACAACCACTTTCATTTTCCTGTTCTTGGGCAGTTTGACTGGGCTCACATTTGGGACTGAGTAGATTGTTTCTGTGTGAGCAGCTGACTTATCCAAGTTTGGGCTATATTCAGCTACAAAGAGTTTAAAATAAAATATGGAGAGAAATCAGCAGGAGAATGGAAAAATCATGCTGTATAAATCAGAACATGTTCACCCTCTGTGAAGTTAAGGCTAAAGATAATAGGCTTGCACATTGGTAAAAACAATAGGGTTTATTTACAGTGTGTTAAGTTTCTGTTATTGTAATGCTAGAGCATATACAGGCGTGTAAGTGTGGTAAAGTGACACGAGCCAGGCCAGATCTTGATAGGCATGTGAATTCTGCCAAAATACTTCAGTATGACAACTGGAAAATGTAGAGGATGAGATTGAACTGAGGGAGAAATAAACAGTGGAGAAAGCAATACCAGAGCTGCACTGGCTCCATGCTCTGTAAAACAAAAACAGCTTGTGTGGAAGCTCCTGTGTAAATGTTCCTGTTGGGTCAAATTCCACCTACTTTGTTACTGAAAAAAATCCTGTCAAAGTCAGTCTTCTATTAAGGCAAGAGGCAGGTAATAATAATAATTAATAAAGTGTGCTGAGGCTACCTAGGTATTCTTAGAACAATGGTCTCCCTGGCTACATTTTTACTAGTAAATAAAATAGATCAGGGATTTTGCCCTGGCCCTGAGGCCAGAGCATGACTTGTGTGCAGAAAGCTAAACTCTTGTTCCTAAAATAGGCCGTCTGAAACTGGGCTGCCTGTTGGACCTGGGCTAACCCATGATTCATCACCAAGCACAGCTCTCGTACAGGACTTCAACACGTCTTCTGTTTCACTCGGGCTTTTTGAGGAGCAGCAGGATGGAGGACTTTCTCTAGCTGTTCTTGGCTGGTCTTCAGGTGAAAGGTAAAGCGACTATGTATGCTTTTCCAAAAGTATCATAGGATCTTTCCAAATACTATTTTCTTAACAAGAAAAAGGGAAAGATCTCAGTATCAGATACAACATGAAATCAGTACAACTTACTGAAAATGAGTTTTGAGGAAATATTGGGTTATTGAGGAAAAAAGATCCCCCCCAAAAACAAAGCTCATTTTTCTTGGGTCTCTGCACCCAAGTGGAAGTGGGGTGAGTGGGACTCTGAGTCTTGTTGTGCACTCCTCAGCTGTTTGGTACTTTTTTCAGTGACTCTCCAATGCAAAAATGCATAAGCAAATTCTTCACCTGGGACAAGAAACCAGGTATCCCCTCAAACCAGAGGCTCTACTGTTAGCTAGAACACAGAATCAGTCTCTGCCTTTCTTAGTCTCTGACTCTCACCCTGTTAAAGATGAGGCGTCACAAGAAATGGAAGCAGTTTGATCCCAGCTCAGTCTTGGCTACCTCTTGGGATATGAGGATATGGGATATGGAAGCAATCACATCAAGTCCCCTCAGGCTGAGAGGAGCCTCAAAATGGTTTCCAGCTCCCTGTGTGAACGCTGTGCTTAAATTATTTCACAAAGGTGGAGAGTAACAGAGGTATGTCCATCATGATGGGCTTTTGGATTGAAATGTCTGAGCGAATTAATGAGAAATCGAAAATGTACCAGACCAGTCTGGGCTCTGAAGTGGCATTTGGGAGTCTCTGTTCAGGTGCCTAGGAAGGTCAGTAGTCGAAGTGGAGAAATCAATTACCTTCAGGTACTTCCAAGGCTGAGGAGATGTCTGAGAATAAAAGATGAGGCTTCTAGTTCCTGTCAGGTCAAATTGAGGCAGAATTTAAGTAAGAACAATCAATCTCCAAATCCACACACCCCCCCCCATCTCTTCTTATCTTCTGCCCTCCAAAAAGAATTGTTCATAATACATGAAAAACAATGCAAGTTTTTTTTTTCCAATAACTTAAGGGAAAAGAACAGACCTGAATGTGGCCAGCAGATATCTCGGAGATGTTCCCAAGGTTCATCACAGCCATGAGAACAGCAAATTGCCAGTGTAGGACAATTTGCGTGAGATTGTTACACCTGTTGTCACCATTTACAAACATTACACCAAACCCTACGGATTTCTGTTTGCAGCCCTGGGAGGTCTCCACTAGTGCGCTTGCTGCTGCAGATAACCCCACTGCATCTTTCTCAGGGTGCTGGGATTGCACAGCCCTGGAGTATATCACCGTCTGACTGGCTTGGGAAGCCTTTCCCCAGGACATGAGATGGTATTTCGGTCTGTGAGATGTACCTCTCTTACCAGAAGCAAGTACCGACAGTCAGGAACCTTGTCTTCTCAGCAGACAGGGTCAGGTGGGAGAGGTGGTAACTCTCTGCCCACAGCTGCTACATCAGGAGAACAGCCTGGTATCTTCATCTCCCACATTAAATTTAAATTTCAGTGATTACTGTGCAGATATATACCTGATGTGACTATGTGAATGCTGACACCAGCCCCAGACCCAAGACTTTTCCTAGGCACTGGTTTGGTCCAGGGGACAGACTGCTGGCCTGGGACCCATGAGATGTGTGTGGGTCTCAGCTGTGCCCTGGTGCTCAGCACCTGTAAGCAAGAGGCTGCGCTGCCTTGTATAGCACACTTCCCTCTCCTGCTCACCTCCCCAGCCTGCTTGCACAGCAGCCTGCTCCAGTGCCATGCATCCGATGCAGGGAAGACGGTCTTGGTCACTGCCTCTGTGTCCCGGTGTAATAAAAAATGATGATATTGACTGTGGCTTTGCATAGGGCCAACAAACTTTGGTAAATATGCTTCATGAAAATGGGTAAATTTAAAAAGCTTCTTGTAGGTTTTTGAAAGAGTCAAGATATTTCATGTGAAATGACGACAAATCATTTAATGGGATTTTTTTATCCACAGCTTAAATGGAGGCTTCAGAAAAATGAAAGGGACACCTTTAAATGAGTGCTAGCCATTTTCTACTGACCTCTGGGTATTTCAGTCCTGCTTTGGAAAACTAATAATAATTATTTTTTATGATTTCTTTCTCAAGTGGCTTTTTATATAAACAGATGCTTTCATTTGTAAGATGGAAACCTTTTTTTTATTTTCAATAAAATGCCAGGCTCTAGTGAAGACAAAATGCAAATCTAAAATCACTCATCTCCTCTTTTTTGCAAACACAAAAATCTTTTGTTCCTAAACAGAAATTAAGTGGAGAAAAAAAATCCCAACCCCATGACTTGAAAGAAAATGTAGCAATACTTATCAAGTTCTCCCTCTTTCCTTAGTATTTAGAAGGCTCAATTATATTTTCTTGTTGGCATTAAGGTTCTTAATTATGCAGTTGTCTGTTTATTTTGAATAACTGAAAGGCTGTGCCAAAAGAAAGGAGCAGAGAGGGAAAGAGAGAGAGAGGAGGAAAAGATAGAAACTCATTACCTCTTGCAAACTGCTAATCATTGTAAATGGCCACAGAGGCCAGAGGAGACTGCAGAAAATTACTATCAAGCGTGAAGGAATAAAAATACCCTAGACTATATTATCAAAAAAAAAAAAAAAAAAAA
>VZTL01033294.1:872-11720 GCA_013400535.1 Scopus umbretta
TACTCAGTAAACATTGAAAATACAAGGAGGTTTATCGTACTGTCTTAGTTCTCTGGGGACAGCTCTATCTGCCAGGGAAGTAATTCAGTCACTTTGGGGTATCTCTGTTCACACTATAGGTCTTTGGAGAGGGACAAGAAAACATTAGGCTGTGCACTAAGGTTCAACAGTCTTTCCTTGGTTTTGCATAGACACAATAGTAACTATTGTATTTCAAAAGATTACAGACAGGCCTAAAGCATGGGCCTTTGAAATACTGGTATTGTTCTCAGCTGAGCTTGAGCAACATCCCGAAAGTCGAGACTGCTTTTAACAAGGGGTGCTTTCATAACACCACAGATACACCTTAAAGTTGTTGTGGGGATTTTATGCTCTGACACTAACCTGCCTTTGGGCAGCTTTTGCAATCTAGATTAGTATGTAAAGCTCAGAGTTGACCTGTTCTGGTTAAAATACAGGCAACTGGTATTAATTACAGGTGCAGCAGTTGGGAGACTTATAGCTTCTTGGCAGTGGGCTGGCAATTTTTGTCCTTAATTTGTTGGTCTGCAAGTACTATAGCATTACATCTATTCTTCTTCAGTTGATTCTCACAACTTGTTTCCTTTATTGCTTATGCAAAGACTGACAGCAGTCTATCTTGGTGCTACTGTCTGCAGTAATAGCAGAACGATTCCTTGTTAGTTCTAGCCCCAACAGATTTTTCTTAGATAAATTTTAAATTCTTGCATTTGGTCAAGTGTGGATTCCAAGCGCTTCTATACTTCATAGTTATAGGGAGGGAGAACATCTCACTCCCCTAGAGGGGAAAAGTAATCCAACAGGAGAACATGGTTCTTTGTATGCAGGTAAGTATACAGTCCAAAAAATGGTGTTGAAGCTTGGGCATAATTTTTAAAAATGTGAGGTGCAGTTAGTTTAAGAAATTTTTGACTTGTACATTAGGAATAGTGTTGCTATGGATCTTGAAGATCCTTTGGGAACCAAAACATGCAACTCCTCTAGGAAAAACAAACTAAACCTGATTTCCATGCTTTAGGAGTTACCAATACGTGTCTTAGAAGACCTGCAGTGTATGGAGAGGCTTGGGGTGAAATCTCTAAACTTAAGTTATATAAGAAGGATAAACTGTTTGTTTTACAAAGCTTAAAAAAATTATTATGAAAGATCATATATAAAAAGTGTATGGTGTTCTTTCTGTAGCATTCATCCACCAGATGTTTTGTTTGAAATGTGATCAGTGCAGAATTTAATACCCTACTTGAACCTGAAATATTTTGTTTGTTTGTTTTGAACAGGGATACTTTGGAGCTGTTGGTGCTCTTCTTGGGCTGCCAAATTTCAGTTGAGATGCAGATGTCACTACACTGAACTATTTTCCACCTGAATGACACTTGTTTATGGCAGTGGGAACTAAATCTGGGGAGGGGAGAAGAAAATAGCAGATTTTCTGTAACTGTTTTTGAGAAATGATTACTGAATGTTGCCATTATAAGGAAGGGGTTTTCACTCTGTTGGGCATTGAAAAGTGAACTGTTTGGGGATATTGTTTATGTTCTTTGGTACATGTAGTGAGTACTGAACTTTTAATATGCAATACATCCTCTGAAAACAAGCCTCCAGAAAGAACGCCAAACCTTTAAGTGCTCAGGATGAAAATATTGCAAGTTTACTCCTGAGGCTTTAGGCCCAACGGTTTTGCATATAATTGGTGAATGAAAAATTATTTTCATTAGTTACACTATATTATGAGCACAATCTCCCACGTGTACTTGGAGAAAATAACTTCAAGTCCAGTAAGGTACTATCTACAAGATGAGGGAACTGTAGGCAATTGCTTCCCACAGTTAAAATAGTTATTATTTTTATGTGTAATTGAAATAATATCAGTGCTTTAATTTTCAGTGGGAAGAATAGAAACAAAAAATCAGCCAAAGCAGCAGATTAAGCAGTTTTGAAGGGTTTGTGAAGATATTCACTTGCCCTCTTCATTTATTTGAAGATTTTGGGAAGATCCCCTCTGGTTGGATTTGGAAAAGAATTTACTGATTAATGAAGGGAGATTTTTGGGTTGAGTTTGGGTTTTTTGAGCACGTGACTTCCAAAATGCCTTCCGGGGATGTTTTGTGTGTCTCATAAGTTCTGACATCGTGCATCATTATTTGTAAAGGTACTGCAAAGCCTGAAAGAATGGAAGAAGTCCTTATAAAATAGACTAAATATGGGACCTCATAGTTCTGATGCTTTGGCTCATTTCTGTGGAGGTTTGGAAAAATTCTGCCTCATCCTACTGATTTGAAAATATAATTTCTCCTTAGTTTGGTAAGAGTTGATCAGAATCTAATTAGATGTTGAAAATGAAAGGTTGTTAACTTGATTTTGGATTTGGAAGTTTGTTTTTGAAACTAGAGGACAGCATCAGAGTTTGTATTGCAGCACCAAACGGACCAATATTCAGAGCACTTGCAATATGGAACTGTTCATCAAATTGTGGCCTTGGGATAAAATCCATACTCTAGAACTGATCTTTGGGTTTTTCTGTATACTTTTAAAATTTACAGTTGTGATTATTGTAATAAGTTTAGTCCTGAAGCCAGGGCACGAGATCTTGAACTTGTAAGAGTGTCATAGTCATGAGCTATATGACTCTGGACTAAAGAGCTCCCAATTTTATGATACCATTTTAATGTGAAATATTTCCTATAAGTGCATGAGGAGCAACCAGACTAGAACACATTCATATCTTGGGTTTTAAGGTATTTTTAAAACTGCTTGCCTGAGTATTCCACAGCATGGCTCTGTGGTATTCATAGACACATCCAACTAGTGTGTTAGAAACCTCTATGTGCTATTTGCAGTCTTCTCTTTTTTTTTCTCCTTAAAATTCAAAGCCCCATACTAACATCGTATGGGTTTTTTTGTTGTTGTTGTTTTGGGTTTTTAATGAATTTCTGTGGTCCTTTAAGAGTACAGTAACTTAGAGTAGCCAATTCATTAAGCCCAATGCCAAACGCAAATGCAGTTCCATTTATTGTTGCTTTTCCTGGTACTCATACTACATTTCCATTGTGCTTGCTTTGATATTTCATTTTAGAAATTAAAAAATAAAAATTATACTCACAGTTCGACTGATCTAATGCTCAATCAGAGCACTTCAGAAAATAAGTGAATATGTTTTTTTATAGAATGTCTTTATAAATGCTGTATACTGTTCCTTTTGAGTTACGATTGACCTTTATAAAGTAACCTTTATTTGGTTATAAAACTTTGTAAAAACTTAATTTTCTGAATGTTTTGACAGCCTTCTGAAAATTTTGCCAACCAACTGTATTTTTCTTGCAAAGTGAAGTACATAGACACATACTACGGCTTGATTAGAAACAGTTCCTTTAGACCATATTTATTGCTACTTCACTTCTTATTTTGTGATACTGAAAGACAGCTGCTCTTGAAGCAGTAGTTAGAAGTTACTTTTGTATTTAACCAGAAGCACATGTAGAAGATGATTACCTAATGACCATGGTTAATTTAAACCATTTGAAGTTGATATGACCTAAGATCCATTTTTAAAGTAAATTGTACAGAGCTACAGAATAAATTAATGGAGTAATTCTTCAATAGCTGTACTGTGTAAAACTACTGTGAGAATCAAAAAGTATGCCCTACCTCTATTTTACTTCCCTCAAGCTTCTAAAAAATTGGCTTCCTTTTGCTAGTTTTATTAGCACAATTGTTACTTCATTACAAGAGCAACCAGAGGAGTTTTCAAGCCCTACTGTAAAGCCCAGGGGTCCTGGATTTAAGCCACATCTTTGGGTTTCATCTCATTTTCTATCAGCTTAGAACTTGTTACTAGAGTCTCCAAAGATTGACTCTACCACCACTAGGAATGCTGGGCATCACAGATAGTTGCAAGATAAGCCTTAAAGTCTTTTCATCTAAATTCTCTTCTAAATAGGTGGCAAAGGCTTGTTTCTTCTATACAAATCATTGAAGTAACTTGCTTTTTCCTGATCTTTTCTCTTTTTACTTTCACCCTTGCCACTTCTTTTCCTCAAAGCTAGCTGGTTGAAGCAGCTTTAGAGTGAATTGATTCAATGCGATGTACTATGGTAGAGAAAATTTGAGGTTTTCTCAGGGGTACTGTTGTCTTCTCAAGTGGAACCACTTCTCTAGAGCAAAGTTGTGTGATTATTTCTTCTTCTAAAGTAAAATGTAAAGCTCGTTTTGAATGTGTAATCGTTTTCAGCTCAATCAGCTCTGGGAGTGCCTTTTAATTTTTTCATATAAAGCCAATTGTGCAGGTACTGGGATTTTATCCAGGAGGTTTCCTAACCAGTGTTGCTTACCAGAGAAAAGGCAGATAATTTTATTGGCCGTGGAGATGACCCCTTCAGTCCAGTGTAGCTAGAGATGCCAGGAGAACAGCATCCCTTCAGCTTGGTCTCTTTAATCATTATGCACAGTTTTATTTTATCAGTATCTCCCTAAAAAATCATGCAAGTTTGTAGTCAGATAAGTACAGATTATTTCTGGCCAGAGTAGTTCATTCTTAGGTGAAGCTATTCCAAGTTGGTATGGCTATTAAACTTCCACCTTTCTAGTTCTACTAGGGTAACTGCAATTTGAATGAGAAGGGAACTTCTGCAATACCTTTTGAATATTTAGCAAGCTGGAATGGACACATCCTCAGCGTTCTTTACCGAAGTTAGCAGAGGTTTAAGTATAAACACTTTCTCATTCTTTAGTAAAGCCTCAGTAAATTTAACAGTTCGGAGAGAAGCAGCACTGATACGCTTCCTTTGTTTAGATTTTCAAAGGGTCTTCAGATGTCTGACCTGCCTTTTGAAGCTCTTTTCCTCTCTCTAGTGTTCTGCAAGCAAGCTTCTGTGTGATCCTACCAACACCTCCATTCATAATTTGAGAATTATGGTGTGGAAAGAATATGAGACCATGCTGTCCCACTTGCTCCCGGCCTGTATATTAAGAACAAGTTCAGTCCTGGCTTCTCATAACAGATTAAGTATTCCTTCAATAGTACTGTGAGATTCCTACTTGCATTTGAGTTGTTGGTAGTATACATGTAAGGTGATTGTATTGCCTTTAAAGGCTGTAATACTCTTCATCTTTATCCAGTATAGGTCTTCAGGAAATACCTACTTCCAGATAAGTTGCAATAACTTCTCATTTCTAAATGTTTCAGGGTAACAGTGGGGTTTAAACATTTGGAACTAATTAAAGTGTCTTTTATCTAGAGCAAATCTGTGCTGCTTAAAGACTAGATGGTGTCTTCTGCATTCAGTTATTAGCTTACATTAATGCCAAGACTTATATTCACCCTGTTTTTAAATATCACTTTCACTATTCACATTCTGGGTACTAGATGGCTATAATCCTGAGGAAACAGTTTAGTTGAGTTCAGAACAGAGGTGAAGTTTGGTGCGGTTATGTTGAGCTAGTTGTGGTCAGCTTTTTATCCTGAGACCATTTGCAGACATGATGAGATTAGCGTTTTCCTAATGACAGGGCTTTCTACATCCTTTTTTTGGATTATGTAGGCTTAAAAAACATGTAATATGTAATAGCGCCTTGCTTAGGTTAAAAAGTGAACAAAAGTATGTGGGTCAGATTAGAAGTATTTGACCAAGACCTGTAGGTCACAGCACAGAGCAAGGAACACGCTTGACATACAGTTAGCGTTTTGGTTGTATTAATTTTTCCTTTTCCTATTAACGCACAGGGAGAGTGGGCAAACTTAACAATTGTTGTGGGTAAAATGATTGAATTAAGTCCTCAGACGTGACCATGGGAGATAAAAAAAAAAAAAATGCTTTATCACAGTACAGAGGGATAATTCCCTGGTTACATTCTTTAAGTTGTACTGATAAAGTCCAAAGTACATCACCAGTATTCTGTCATATATGATAAAATTACGAATTCTTTTAAGTTTAAAAAAAGGTCTGGAAAGAAGCCTGTTTTATTAGTTTTGGTTACTTGACACATGTAAAGCATATTAAGTATTCTTAAAAACATACTTTCTGAAAACATCTCAAAAGATGGTGTAATATATCTGTAATTATTAAAGTGCTAATGGAATATGTTTGAGCAGTCTAGGTTTGCATAACTGAGTGCTAAATCCTGCTCACTTCAGTTACTGGAGTAGTTGATTCTCTTGAATGGGGACTGTTTTAAACTAATGAGCAAGATTTGGCCTGAGGTCTTCTGCCTGGGGAACACAGTAATGCTACTTTGCATATTCCTGCTGGTGCTAAATAATTTGTTGAAAATAAAGATTCTAAATAGAAATTGTAAATAAAATATTTATGGCCTGGTCCTTTTGACAGACTTAAAATTTGTCATTTGCAAATATTTTTGGCCTTATGTCAAGTTTCCCTTTCGGTTGGCTGGGGAGGGGTGGGGGGGTGTTTGTTTTTCTGAGTATGCGGACTGTGTTTGTTAATATGGCAAGTCATTCGCAGGATTGGCTTCCTGTGCTGCTTTCTGTAAGGCCATAACATTCCTATTGTGCATTACAATACAGATGACTTTCCATTGCTGGATTTCAGTGTTATCCTTCATCTTGTTTTGTCATTGTAGCTGTTTAAACAACTAGTATCAAGTAGAACACGATTGGCATTTGTTCTCTGATAAAACTTCAGGAAAATCAGCCATTACTGTAAGCATTTGGGGAAATTGTTGAAAATGCAAAAACACTCATTTAAAATAATTTTAAAAGCTAAATGTGTTAATTAGTCTTGCCTAAAAAATAAACTGGAATATGGTGTGTCAGTTGCTAATCTTTGCTATAAATTGCTAGCATTTTACAATTCTTCTGGCATCAATTTAAGAACATTGTAAATACAAGCTTTGGGTGGAGGTATATTAGTTTCAGGTTGTGCATTACAAAAGAATTTAATTATAAGACTAGTGAATTAGCATTTTGAGATGTATTAAATTACAACATCTAGAACATGAAAATTAGTGTGTTGATGTTATAGAGATAGGATATACAGGGCTTTTGATAACCTGCACTTTTTTACATTTTTTTTGTTTTGGCATTTTAACAAACGAGTATTTAATTTTCCATCTACTGTCTTGTCATATTCAGGCCTTCTAATCACCAATCGCTGTCTTCAAATATTTTAGTTAGCAAAACGGACAGGCAAATTTATAAATTGTAAACCCTTGTAGGATGGAAGTTCTCTGAGAGAAGAGCCATTTGGTTAAGTTGCCTTATTCTATTACATTGCACTCATGTTATGTCTCCACTTTCTTGTTTACTGTTCAGACACTGAAGATGTGATGTAAAAAGTGCTATGAATTTTTATTCATAAATTACTGATTAATACCTTTGTGTCACCTGTTAATACAGCTCTTGTAAATGATATCTTTATGCCATCTGTAATACAGCTCTTGTAAATTGTTTAAATTATTTTTCTTTTTATAGATTCTCATTACTGAATGTACAGATTAGATCTCTTTAATATGTCTCTGCGTAACTTGATTGGGGCCCAAATATGGCCAATGCTGTAATTCATCCCATCAAAACTGTAAATAATTCTTTACTGCTTGTTTGCATGAATGAAGTTTGGATTTAATTTACTTTGTCATAACCCAGCTCCTCTGTGATAGGCCTTCTTTTTACAGTTTATTTTCCTGGTTTCATTACCATTTCTTCTGTATGAGTGTTGAAACAGTACTTTGTCTTTTCCTAATAAATAATTTGAGATTGTTCATTGTTTGCCTACATTTGTGGGCTTTGGGGGAGGGATTTCTGGGTGTGTTTTTTTCCTTCAGCATCATGAATTGCTGTGATACTTGATACTGGGGGTTGTTGCGTAACATTTTATACTAAGGAAACATGATTGTTATGGCTTTCATGCTCTTTTCTTCCTCTCCTTTAATAAAAGCCTATACTTCACAGTTCTTAGATTCAGGTCCTGTTTTTAAAAACATGTGATGTCCTAAAGAACATTAGTTTTGCAGTCTTGGAGTAGAAGGCATGCTATGAAGCTACTGTAAGCTTTTGCCTTCCAAATTAATTTGAGAGCACATGCTGATTCATGCACACAGGTGATATTTTCCTGTTGAATAAAATACTTCATGTATAAACTGCACGTTACATATAAACAATTACTCCTCTGTTGGAATTGTTCTTTGCTTATGTTTTGGAAAAGCCAAATTACGTTGTCCTGAAGTTGTTCTGACTGGATGCCTAACAGGCAAGAAGTTGTTAGGAATGAAGTGTGCCACAGCAGCATGCTGGCAGTGCGTCTTGCGACAAGCTTGCTGTGTCAGAGACTTCTTCAGGGTTCACTGTACAAATATTTTAGCCATCCAAACTATAAATCTTTGCTTTAAACTGCCAAAAAAGAAACCCCGAAAATTCCATTCTGTGTTGTATCTCCACTGAGTCTGGCAAAGAGGAGCACTGTACCACAGTGATTCTTTTCACCTAGGGGAAACAAGCTTGTAAGAAATGCAAGTTCCTTTACAAGTTTATGGGATGTTGATTTATTTGGTTTGCCTTTTTTTAAATGCAGAAATATCTCTTCTTTCTTTGAGTGACCTTTAGTAGCCTTTTGTGGAAGCTGGTTTTCATTTCAGCTGGGTTCCTTAACTGCTTCCTTGTGCAGCCTGCATGCAAGCTCAGGGGATGGGGTAAGCTGTGTGAGCTTTGTTTAGTTCTATCTCACCCCTGGATCTGATCTTAAAAAAAAAGGTTGTATGAAACAAATTACTTCCTTTTACTGTAAGGCTATTCAGCCAGCTGTATTTGAATTTTTATTGGACTTAGAAATGCAAACCTCTAATTTAATAATCCTTGTAACTTCCCTTTCTTTAGAACTGCAGATTAGAAATGAAGTTTGCCTTTTGTCCCAGAGTGAAACCTCCCTGCTCTAAAGGCGTTGCTGTCCATCGGCGGGTGTCCAGTAAATGTATCTGCTTTCTGCCATTTCAGGCTACAGCACAAAAAAAGTAGTAGCAGTCACCTTAAGCACAGCATGTGGGAGGTACCAAGGTGGTTGACTGTCTTCTCCTGTTCCCAGTCTGGAGGGACCAGACAGAGCACCTCTGCCTGGGGACTCAGCACGGTGTCTGCTGCACCATGAGCATCTCCCTGCCTCAGGGAAGTGTATCTTTAGCGCTGCAGAGCAACCAATGTTGTTCCACGTCCGCAGGCAGGACAGGGAGAGAAATTTTATGCAACCTGTAAGTATGTAGTTGAGAGAGTTAATTTGGCAATGGTGGCTCCTTGGTAACCTTACAGGGTCACAGGTTAAATTGCCTCCAGCAGGCTGCAGTAGCTCTGTGGCTGGCCTGGACACTTAGTGCGGGCCCTGGAAGATGGATGCAGGAAGGGAAACCATGAGAGTAGCTCTGTTACGGCAGGGTTGTAAGCAGTTACGGAAGAAGCAATATCAACTTTCTGTAACGTAAAAATTCCTCTTCCAAGGACACAACAAAGCTCTTCAGTTCCTGAAGGTGCCTTTCTTGGGAAGGACAGAAAGCTATGCCATATAGAAAGGAAATGTATGCACTGAGAGTGCTTAAGGTCTCAGAAACATGCTAGAGTTGATGAACAGTTTGGCAGACTTTTAATGTGGGGACAGATACCTCTGTGTATGAACCCTTTATCCTCTCAACCCTTTAGATTCTGGCTGAGCAGTGTTGATTGAGTGAAGCTTTTGGCCATTGTTTATTGCAGCATTCTGCACTGGTTTTCTTTATGTAATTATAAAAGAGATTGACTTTTTTTTTTTGCCCTAAAACAGCTTACACATTGATCAATGAGTAGGGAAAGTGTTCTAGCAGATTTTTGCATGATGAAACCTGAATGGAAGAGAGATCCAAAATGGCAGTGCGTTTCAAGCAGATGATGAAATACATTGCCTCAGCTGAGGGGGAAGAAATACAAAGAGTGAAGATTCATAGCCAAACTCCAGACTCTGCAAGTCCTGAAAGGTAGAGGGCCTGCAGCCTGTGTGAAGTTAAGGTAGAGTAAGCACCTAAGAAATTACTTGTAAATTAAAATGTGAGTAGCTTCTGTGCTGCTTGTCATAGCCCTTCGAGTTTGGTTGTTCAGCCAATTTTCCATCTACCCTGTTGTCCACCTGTTCACTCTGTATTTCACCAATTTCTCTCTAGGTTAACTATAAGAGGTGATGTCAAAGGCCTTGCTAAAGTCAGGATAAACGATATCTGATGCACCTCCATTAGCTACAGAGCCAGTCATGACAGTAAGCTATTGGGCAGGTCAGGCACAAATTGCCCTTGGTAAAGCCATGCTGTTCCTCGTCGCTGCCATGTGCTTTGTGTGGCTAGGTGTGTCTTCCAGTAAGACTTGCTCCGTAGCCTTCCCATGCACTGGGGCTGACCAGCCTGTATTACCCCACATACATCTTCCTGAGGATGGGTGCGAGGTTTACCTTCTTCCACCATCAGGAACCTTCCTTGGTGGCCACAGCCTTCCAGTGGTCAGCTCCATCCTCGCCCTCAGACAGAGCCTGTCTGGTCCCATGGCATCGTATGTGCCCAGCCAGCTCCAGGGCTCCTTAGCGGTTTTCCTCTCCAATGCAGAATGCCTCACTCCCACTGCTTCTGCTCCTGATGGCAAACCTTAGAAATGAGAACCTGAGGCAAAGAATGTACCAACTACTGTAGCCTTTTCTGTCTCTCTGGTTACTGGGGATCATGGGGCTTAACAAACAAAGCAGGGTTGTTCTGTTGAAGGAGACCAGTATATTGGGGTGAGTGGTATCAAGGTGAATGGCCCTGAGTTTTGGCCAGAGACTGACTGGTGGCAGTGGAGGAATGCAAGCCTGGAATAGAATCATAGAATTATTA
>VZTL01033295.1:0-11089 GCA_013400535.1 Scopus umbretta
CAAGTCACTTAAGTATTTTAAAAACATTAACAATCTTATTATGTTTAAATTTAACTTTAAAGAAACCATCTGAATCTGAAATAAAATATTTTTGACACAGATTAAGCAGTTTGACCCAAAATAAAATTGTGAAGAACTGCTCAAATATTTTTTTCAAGAGTGTACTTGGCAAATAACTTGACAATCCTTTTACTGTTAATATTAAGTGAAACTCAAGCTCATTGTTTTTAAAAATGCAACGATTATAAATTAAGGAAAAAAAATCATAAATGCCTATAGGTAAGTTAAAAGGAGATCAGTGCAAATGTCACTCCTGCTGTGCAGCCCTAACTAGTTGGTGCAAGGTGCTGGCATTGGTAGTCGGGTGTGCTTTCACCCAAAGCATCCCAGCAGGAGCTGGACCTGGCGTCCCCTCTGTGTTCCCTAGGTTTACGCTTGAGTGATACTTGTGCTTCCTGGAGAAGAACTGTATGATTTCAGAGCGGAGGAGCAAATGCTCTTTAATATGGATGTCTGTCTTTTACCAAGATTACTGTTATTTTATCAGCTTATTTATTTGTCAGCCAAGTTTCAAAGTTAGCTGTGTGTTCAGAGCTTGGTATAGACGGTAAGAGGCCAGTCGGTAATTTCCAGCCCTGTGTACAGTTGTTAGTCACCTGAGGTTTGCAAACCGCACGTCTTCGATAAACGCGCATTGTTTCAAACTGCACCTACGTACCAGAGAGATAACAAAGTAGGTATCTGCTGTGCTACTGATCACAACTGTTGTTTACTTATCCTCATTGTGCCAGTTTTTCTAATTATGACTGGCTAGGTGCGATGCAACACTTTAATTGGTTAAGTAAAAATAAGCAGCATGTTCCACTGCTAATGGCTGGGCTGTGCAGAGCAGTTTCTAATTAAAGAAGCACCAAATACTGGCATTGTCACAAACTGGCTTTCCAGCAGCTTATTTACATCACAAAATCTGTATATAAAAGTAGCTTCCATCCCTCCTCCCCTGTAAACACGTGTTCCACATTCTGTGAGGCTGATGCTTCACAATGAATGTCATCCAGATAAGGTAGTTTGGAGTATGGAGAAAGCATGTTGATAAACAGAATACACAATTTCTATGGCTAGAAATGAGTTTTTAGAGCTTTCTAAAGAAGCCAATTTTTTTAACAGATGTATTGCAAAGGCTCTGTTATTTCTCTTTACTGGCCAGTATAATATGATGGTTCCGCACAAAGACGTCTTTTTCTAAGTCTATAGAGAAAGAGTTTGTAAAGGCAGGGATTGTACCTATACTCTGCTATTTTCATAAACAGCAATTGTCACTTGCTTGCTAAAATGGGGGTCAGGAGAAAGTGCTATTCTTGGGAGGAGGATGAAGCCACAAAACTGACTGAATGACAGGCTGGCTCTGTCGGATTTGTTATATAACTTTGGGTAAATCGCAAATTTACCGGTTTGTAAAAGGGAGATAATGCTAAGCTTACAGTGTGGGTTGTGATGTTTTATTGGTGCGGTTTTTTTAATAAAATGCATTGAAATTACTTGAAAAGAATGGCCTCAGTGCTTTATGGAATTTATTACAGATCTGGTATAAATTGCATTTCTTGGAACTGAACTGATTTATACCAACAAGGATTTAAATATATTCAGAGTACAAAAAGGCATTTCCTTCTTAGTAGTCTGTCTTTACTATAGAGAAAATTAAAGATCACACCCAGTATTTAATTTCTATTTAAAATTGCAACATTTTTTTAGTAAAGATTGTGCTGACAATATCACGGCCTCATTCTAGCATGAGTGATTTCAAAAGAAGATAGCACTAAATACTTGTGTTGAGTGTAGTGTTTCGCCCATATTCAGGTTTTTGTCTAATCAACGTAGAGGTTTAGTGCTCCTTTACTAGAGACTCACAGAGGCTGGATGCCAGCTGCATCGTCTGGTTGTAGAAGAGACAGTTCAAAAATAATGTTCTTGTAATAGTCTGTTGGGCAAGGTGTGTATGGTAGGGCCATAGCTGGGTGAAGAGTTTAATGCAGAACAAATTCATGACAAGCCAGGGACTTTGGAACAAGGCATGTGGCTGGACTAATAAAAATGTCTCACACTTACGGCTAGAGTGCTTGATCCCGCTTGCCTTGAAGCAAGTGACACTAGTCACATTGGCCATGCAAAGGCAGGATAAAGTCCTTTAGCTTGTAGAGACCCTCAGCAGGAGGGGACACCTGTCCAAGCCGCTGAAAAAGGCATCGAAGCTAATCCTGAACTCCCATTAACCCCATGCTGCTCCAAGGCAGTCTGTTGCTGTATAGTCACTTTTACATCCTATAGGACCATGACCATTCAGCTCTTCTCTATAGGAGCCTCAGGCTCCTTCTTACCACCACTGTATGGTTTATTTTAACATTGGGACAACATAAAAGAGAAAAGGAGGTTTGTGAAAAGTCACACAAATCCTGTGTGTGTTTAGTATACCTGAAGGCTTGTTATTTCCTTGTGGTAATCCTGCCAGGCCTCCTTCTTCAATCACTTCTGTGTTGGTCTGGCAGTCAGCTTCCTGCAGATATTCTACCCCAAACCACTGCTCCATAAGAGACTTCTGTTTTACACCTGCCATCCTTCTTTTAATTGTATGATTTCGCACCTTGTTCTAGGCCTGGCACTCCTCCAAGCAATTCCCAAGCGTCCACTAAAAAGTGGTTGGTCTTGAAGCATTTTTCTTCTTTTCCACTTTTCACGGTATGCATACTCCCCTATTATTTTAAACCAGGGTATTAACGGAGGGAAAGCCCTAGTAACCAGTCCAGCGCTTCAGAGCTATTAACAGGGCAGCTCTGGTCTCACCCTAAAATAGGCTTGTGCTTGTTCAAGTGCATTTTGAGCAGCCGGGTTGCTAAAGTTTAAGGGACTTAGTAGCCAGCACAACACTTATTCATAGCAACTTTGTGCTTCTTGAATTGCTTCTACCTGTTGCAACACTCAAACATTCCCACAAGTTCTTTAGTTCCCAAACTTGCTGGCTGTCCAAGTAAGCATCCTAGCCACTTTCCCCAAGTCTCGTGTCCAGATCACCCAGCTGCCAAGGGGTTTCGTTCCAGTCTGAACACATTTAAGCTAATAATTTCCAGTATAGGAGTCTGTTGTTAATGCTGCCTAAAAGTACCAGGTAGCAGAGAGATTTTGGGTTTTTTTCTGTATAAGCAGTCTCCTGTCAGAAAGCTCAGTGAGACAGGGATTGGCAGGAGGAGGAAAGGGGCTGGAAAGCCTGGGTGTCTGTAAGCGGAGAAGGGCTCTGTGCTGGAAGGCTGCTCTGTATCCTGGGTTCAGAGGAAGGCAAAGTGGTGAGGGGATGAGAGGAGGGGAACTGCGGAGACTGCCTGGGCAATGGGGCAAGGCAGCATTGGAAAATAAATGAGGGCTCACGGCAGATGCCGATTCCTCAGCCAGCTATTCTTGGCAATGAATAAAAAGGTTAAAGCAAGGAAGAGTTATATTTATTTATGTATGTGTGTGTGTGTGTATGTATATGTATGTATATATTTTATTTTTAAAAGGTTGCTTTTATTTCCAGGTTTTCAATTATTTCAAAGGTTGCCTGTATTGGAGGTGCCACAATAACTCAAAGCTTCACAGAGACAAATCTATTGTTGCTTGTATCACAGGAATGCCCAGAGGCCTCTTGTAGGGACAAAGCCTCATTGTGTCAGATGTTATGGAAACATCATGTATAGGTTTGATTCATAGTGGATTTTGAATCACCCTTAATAGTTTAATATTTTTTTTCCCATCAGTTAATTTCAGTTTTCAAGCTCTGAAAGGGGCTTTTACACAGCATTTGTAGGTTCTGGCAAAAATTTCTGCAGATTGCTACAACTACCTCTGCATACCATTTCTATACACCACCATTGGCAAATACCAACAGCAGGCAATAAAAATAGATATAAGTGATTTTGAGAATGTATCACAGTAACAGATTCAAGCATTAATTGAAAAAAGAGTAGGAAAAACAGACGACTTTCTTTTTTTGTGAAGTTATCTTAGAATTGAAATGTCCCTTTACTAGCAAAGTATTTAGACATTCTGTGACCAAAAATGAGGGAGAGAGTAAATTAATGAAAACACTGAAGGATTGTTTGGAAAAATTCAGTGTAACATTTTCAGTAAAGTATTCTCAGGTTTAGTTTTTTTTCCCCAAGAACTATAAGGTCTGTCCTAGCTGCTGATGAACTGCTTTTTGGATAAGATAATGTAACAGACACTAAGTTGACTCTACAGTGTAAAGTTGTCCTATTGAGCAGACAAATAGTAGGATAGTTGCTCGCACCATTTAGCAGCACACTCTGCAAATAATCTTTGGAAGCCACTGAGACTATTCATGTATTTTAAACAAGTGCTTCTGTAAAGTTCTGGCATTGCCTGGTAATGGTAATTTTATTCATTATGTGAACGCAGCAACTTTGAATTTGTTCAGCGCAATAAAATAGCATCCGCCATGCACAAATGTTGGAAGACATTTGGACTATGGCTACATAAAGTGATGGTTTGTGTTGTTTAGACTGGTGCTAGTCAGAATTCCAACATTTTTGTTAATGCCACTCACATCACCAAGGCATATCCAAAGCTACCACCAACTAGCCAGGCAGCTTTCACTGCAAGTTTTTTACAAATTATCCTTCTGCACTCCACTTCTAAAGTCTTATCTCCCTTGTCCATAGCCAAAAGCTACTAACTTGGAACAAAGTTCAATCAAGACCCAAACATAATGAAGAAGGAGAAATCACAAAAGATGGAGTTAATGGCTGCAGCTACCGCTGTGGATCCTTTTGCCACAGGCTCTGAAAGTCTGGAAAATTAATCAAAGTTCAATCAAGGATGTATGATATTGCGGCTGCTGCAGCAGCAGTGTCTGGTGTCACCTGGGAGCTGTCCATTAAAAACAGCTCACTGCAAACCATCCTGGTATCGATGCGCTATCCCAGTTGAAGGCGGTAGTCAGATGCTACTCCAGGACATTGGTATACCTTCTGCTTTCACTCCTGGGTAAACTTGAAAAGTTGAACATGTATTTTAGACATAAAAAGAACAGGCACACATCTGGATTAAGTTGAAAAGAGGCAGTTTTAAAGGAATCCACTAAGTGGAGGGTACCATTTCAAGGAAGTTTTCTTGGAACGTCACTGTAACAGAGGAACTGAAATTTCTTCCTCCTTATCAATAAGAAGGGAATGTAGATAGGAAGTGGACGTTGATGGGAAAAGATAACTGACAATAAAAGTTTTGGCTAAAGCATAAAGTTGTAAGAAAAGTCTTCAGCAGAGTGGGAGAGCTGATAAATACGCCTCCATAATAAACATTGATTATCCTAGTAGTAACAGTACTTTAGGCATGTTTGTTAAACTCAGCCATTTGGTCAGAAATTTGTAGCTTACGAGCTTGGGAAAAAATCTTCCACAGATAAACTGTAGTAATTTTTTTGCCAATAATTCTTCATCCAAAAATTCATTTAAAAATATAGAATGCTTGCTTTTTATTTCATTGCCTGGAAAAAAAAAGGGTCCTGTAACCTGTGTGATACTTATGATTAAAACTTGACAACACTTGTAGGCAGGGAAAATTCATCTTTCATTTTATCAGTCTGCCACTGAGACACATCTTAGTCATCTCTCTAATACTCTAACATTCCCATGAAACAAAGCAAAATTGCCACCACTGGTCTTACTGCTATGTTACTCATCAGTTATTATATGCCATGGTTTAAACGGTTGAAAACCACTACCTGGTATTAAAGAACAAGAAGGACAGGGGAAAAGGAAAAGAAAAGAAAAGAAAAGGAAAGAAAAACACAACGAAAAGGAAGAAAAATGCTGGAGGCTGTGAAAATAAATACAAAGCTCCACACTGTAGGTGAAGTGTCTCTTGTATTGGTAGGACTCGATCATCTTTGGAAAAAAAACCTACAGCATTACTGTTTCAGGTATCATACTGCTGACTCTCCTTTTCTTTAACCATGTGAATATGAGTGGCTACCAGTTTTATGGCAGACATTTTATTCTGACTTCAACATACCTCTTGCCCGATGTCACACCCTTTGGCCTGGGGGCACAAATGTGGTTCCTGACTATTCCTCTTATGACAACATGAAGTCTCTGGAATTCTGGCTCGGCCCTTTCAATCAGATAGCATAAACATGTCTGTCTCCCCGTTGTATTTCTGCCTGGTTCATCAGTATATCTTAACTGAAATTACTGGTATTCTTTTGATAAACCATTAGTGTGAGGAAGGGGGGTGAATTTTTTTGTTAATTACTAAATCTGTGTGACAGAATCTGCCTGTTAAAACTTGTGTTGCAATTTGAGGATTAAATGCTGCACCTCTGAGAAACATCACTATCAAAACTGATTTGCTCTGAGAGACTTAACATTGTTAGGAGCTGCAGTTTGACAAAGTAGATTCTTTAATAATAGAGTTGGCAATTAAATGTTTTAAACTCCTCGGAGGACTTGCAAGATGAGGGGTTAGTCGGTAGAATTGTGCAGAAAGGAAATGTATAGCCAATACAGGTCCCACCCTAATCCCTGACAGTGAAAGACTTCAACTACCATTATTGATTGGGTTTTAGATAATATTTGAAAATTGCATTTCCCTTGATAACACCTTTCTCATCTAGCCCAAAGGTTTGCAGGTTCATATTCTCTGCTAGCACTATCGTGCGAGCCCACCCCAAACTAGACTGACCATGCAAAGAAAGATGGGCAGTGCTGCCAAGAACACTTGCATCTCTCATCCTTGCTGCAGCCTTCCAATCTCACTCTTTAGAGTGATGTCTCTAGTTGGGTAGGTACCTCATACATACGACATTCATGTGATGCAGTCTTTTGCCAGCCATTTAGATGGAAGCTGCATACTTCATTGCAGTTAAAAAAAAAAAAATCAGAAAGGTAGAGAACAGAACCAATGAGTAAGCCCATTTTCTTTTTCTCAGCCTGGGTGGAGGGGAGTGGGAGAAGGGAGCAAAAAAAGTCCTTTACTGTATGTCTAAAACTGTTCTGATTCAGGCAAGTCACTTAAATATGCTTACTTTAGATAGCAATGTGTTGCGATTCATATTTTCGTAACAACTTTTATAATCTTGATATTCACTGCATATATATACAAAATGTTTCTATTTCTGTGTTTTTTAAATAAATATATTTCTAGGGTTATACAACTTCAAGGTTGGTGCTTTTTTAGCCTATTTGCAAGCTTTACTTGCAAATAAAGATTTGGATTGTGAAGCCCTCTTGTTCTTAAGTTTGAATTTGACAGAGGTTGATCTGCTTGACAAAACATTTTAAAGATGATCATGTCACTATGTAAGTTCTTTATAATTTCTTTTTTTGTAATCTTTGGTTGTACATATTGAAATCCAAGTATAGAAAGCTACTAAGCAAGAAGGTGAAAGGTAATCTATTTAGTTTAACATTCTAAACTGGCAAAAAGACAGAGAACAAACAATAGGAACAACCAGTGAGTTTGCAGATGGCTAATAGTTTAGCTGGATGCTCCACATTGGGTCAGATGGTGTTTATTAAAGAGCTGGGGAAGGTGGAGAGAGTACAGAAGGAATGCCATTTGCAGAGAAGATACATGTTTTGGACTCATTAAGGCTCTGAATTGTAAGGCCCTCCAAAAGGATCTAATAAACCTACCGATAGAGCAGATAAAACTGTTGAAAAATGCGAAGTAGAGCATGCTGGAAAGAAGTAATTTGGAGTTTTTGTAAATGCTGCCAGGTCCTGGAATGAAATTGTAAGCATTCAACAGAAAAGCCCAGTTATCTCAAAACTGGATGAGCTCGCCAGAATGGCATATATGAACAACAGATTAACTCCATTGCTTTCATTAGGAGACAGAAAATGCTGTATTTATCTGTTTGTCATCTAGTATATGCTAAAAGTTGTGTGTGTCTCTTGCTCAGTGCAAAACAGCATTAAAGGGAGGAAACTAAAATGCTAGAAAGCAAAAGAGTGGACTAGACTAATATTTAAAGTATAGCTAATGCTATAAAAAAGTCAAGTGGGGTAGCGTATCCCTTCTGGTGATCCTACGACATCTCCAAAAAGATTTAAGCAAAGAATGAAGAATGAAAATTGGAGAATCAACATACACAATTCTAGAAATCACTGGAAGCAGGGGAAGGCTTTGGTAGGAGGATGATAAACAGGACCACCTCAATTAGTGAAGAGTTTAATAAGATACGACACAAACAAATGTAGTGATTAGCACAGAGAGGTCAAATCAAGTCCTTTGGTTTATTCTGTTTCACATTTTAAAGCAACATCTTTTAAAACCAGTATATTAAAAAGCTTTTTCTGTGCAATGCATAATTAAGCTATGTTGTATAAATATGGTACTAGTCACGCTGAGAAATTGGTCTTTGAAAAAGGATGTAATTTAAAAGAAACAAACTATATTAGATGGCAAACTTTTATAGAATCAAATTTTTCAAAGACAAATACATTGTGACATAAAAGAATAACTAATAAATGTTAAAAAGAAACTTACTATTCAGGCAGGTCTTCTCATAATTGTTAATTGCAGGATTTCTTGATCCTAGCGACCGTTTCAGTGGAGAGGCACTGTTTCACAGGGATGGATCAGTGGTACGATCTGGTATTGATGATGTCTGTCCGGGTCTACTACCATACTACTTCAAATATTAGCATTTTGTAATGGCCAGTACTCACTTAACTTCAAGGCTATTTTGAGCTACAGAAGAAAGTAATGCAGTGAACAGTTGAATGAAAAGTAGTGCTGAACCAGGAGTGCAAATGCAGTAGTATTAAATAAACAAACTTCTTATTTTGGTCAGGTTCTTTTAGTCTAATTGCACTAAAGGGGATGTAAATAGCAAGACAGAGATCAACATTTGAACTCTGTTTAAAATGTTAGTAGAAAACAGTTTTGGACACTTTATAGCTCAGTATTATCTGCTTGGGCCACCTTATAAAATCAGCCTACCTGGAAATACTGAACAAGAGATTTTGGTTTCTCTATTGCTTAGATGAGAACTGGGGTACCCTGCTTGACCTTCCACAGATTTTAATAAACTTTATCAAGTACCCTATGACTTTCAAGTGCTTTATGGCTTTAGCAGGCCTATTTGTAGTTTGACTAGTGCTCAAAACCTATGCTGCAGCACACTGTTTAAAACTATTTTTCATCTTCACGTGCAAAAGTTTGTTAAATTTTAAAAACCATTGGGCTTGCAAGTTGTTTGAAACCCAGAACTGTGTTTATGTCTTGCTTCCTCAAGGAGCTTACAGCTCAAATGGATTTTAAAAAAACATTCAGAAGCAAGGAAATAGAAATCAGAGTTGAAATAACTTGCCCAAGGTCGAATAGCAACTCAGTGGCAGAGCCCCAAATGAAGCACAAGACCTCTCACTCAAGCCTGGTGCCCTGTCCCAATGCCTGCTTCTTTCCACAAGAAGCTGTTTTTCCATCAGATTTTATACTGCTGGAAGAGGAGTTATGGGAGTCACCCTCTGGTTTCCATTTTGGTCATTCTTCTAGACATATCTTGATAACTATTCTGTATGAGCAAGCTTGAACTATGAATCAGCTGAAATGACTGAAAATGCTATTAATGTGCCAGTATTTCTTTAAAAGTTGACCTATAGATACAAACAGTGCCTTGCACATGTCATATTATGCCAGAGATCATTGGATTTTACTAAAAGGTGCACAGATAGTAAAACGCTGAAAAACTGCTAATCAGTAATAGTGAATAGTTTAAAAAGAGCAAGGCATGAGTATGTTCCCATAAAATATTCATTGAAAAAGCTTGAATAATGAAAGTAATGCTTAAAATAAAAGACTGTTATTAGATAATTAATTAAGAAAAAAGTACTTTGGTTTAAATTGTTTGCTATGGATAGTTAGCCCATTTAATAAGAATTATCATCTTCCAGGCAAATTGGAGATAGCTAGTAAATAGGTTTTTCCTGGGAAGTGGCTAGAGGGGAGAGCAGCTCTCCACACAGCTAAGTTTTAGTCACTTATCATTTTGAAGTCAATTCAGAGCTTCTGGCAGTTTATGTAATCTTAAGCCACTCTTCCCACTTCCGTTGCAGAATTCTCAATCAGGTAGAGTCCTCTTTAGTTACACTGCTGCTTATTTCATTAAGAAGGAAATATGATTTTAGTAGCAAGGTGTGCCTTTGGCTTTGAGTTACCATCATGAGAGAGCAGTTAGGTTTTGTCCTCATCACAGAACATATGCTTTTAAAACACTGCTATTAAGAATCACCTCAGATAGCATGATGTTGGCCATGACTTCTCAGGCACTTTTCCTACAGCTTACCAGGCCGCTGATAACTGTGCGTAACCATCCTGGCTGCCCGAAAGAGAAGTGCCGCGGCATACTGCAGGGTGCAGAGCGGGCACTGGAGCCCCCATGTTGAGCTCTGCTGGGGAAGGACCAAGCTGCCATCGGTGGTTGACTCTTCTCATACTCAGTGGTTTTCGGCAGAAGTATCTGCCAAGCCATACTATGAAATTAAATCCCCCTCTCTGGTTTCAGTGATGTGCAGTAGCTCAGTGGGAGAAATCAGATATAGGGTGGAGAAACCTAGGGATTTAGGGAAAGCGTATGCTTTGTGTCATGCTCTATGGGAGCAGATTCTGGTATCACGTTGGCTGTATCCTGGCCTGGTTCCAGCTCCTACCACGGAGTTAACATTAACTGTACTCCAGTATTTGGTAAAATGTAAATTAGGTTCTCTCCTTAAGCATTGTGCATACATCTAGCAAATAGTAAATAGGATTAGAAGAAGACAACAAATTAACCAACGATAATAATATGTTAGCTGTCTTCTCCCTACAGCCATCTTATTTCCTGCTGCCTTTCCTATAGGATTACAGGTATTCAGCTGGTCAGATACTGTCCTGATATGTTTCTACAAGGATTCCCACTGAGTTCAATGCGACTGGCTCATGTCTGTCTCTGGGCGTAGTACAGTGTATATTCCTGGGTTAGAGAGTGCCAAGAAATTACCTACAGGAGGCAAAAGTAGAGAGGAGGGGAGAAGTGTTTTGTTTTGTTGGGGGGGGG
>VZTL01033295.1:17205-28405 GCA_013400535.1 Scopus umbretta
TTTACTGCCTTTTTCCCCCCCCCCCCCCCCCCCCTCACTTTTTGGCTGGTTTTGAGGATGTTATAGTCAATTATTACAAGGACAATTAAACATTTTCAGCTCAAGGTGCTCAACTGCACCCACGAGAGAGAGAGACAGTCAAATTCTAGGCCAAAATCGGCTTTGTTCATCCCCACTGAGGGAGAGGGTAATGGGGTAATGCAACTTGCTGCAGGATCTGGGTTGTAAATACTCTGCTTACATGTATTCTCAGGCTGTGGCTGTTTAAAAGGAGGTCAGGTTTTGGTATCTGACCCCAAATAAACAATATGAATATATACATAAGGATCCAGATAATTAATGGGATGTATTTTGTGGTCTTATCTAGAAAATGTATTCAACTTGTGGCCTTTGTGTTCTTTTAGGAGTAAAAATCATAACATAATTTCCCCACAGAGAAAGGGGTAAGTGGGAGTTGAGTGGTATCAGCACCAGCCAAAATTTTCAGCACAGTAGGTGTGAAGTTCAACTCCTAAATCTGTGTTTGGCCTCTGAAACAAAAGCTTTTTGTCTGGGTTTTTCAAAGGTTCTTGCACCTCCTGAGCTTGGTAGGAGCATACATGGTTAGTGTGTATGAATACCAGCCCAGTCATTGAGGAGTCATTGTGGCACTACGTTGTGAGTGTAACGTCGTGTTTAGTGGCACTACAAAAGGCAAGTTGTGGCCCATCTCCACCTTTCCCATCTCTCTCCTGGTTGGTCTCTTAAGCAGGGGACGAGAATTTTGCTAACTTATTTTACTAATAAGCAGTTTGTCAAATGAATCATCTTGGGCTAGCATTTTAAACGTCTGTTAATGGCAAAGGTTGGAGCTATTTGGTCAGTGCTGTTTACTCTGTCGCATCCATGCGCAACTTTTCTCAGCCTAATTATAAGCTCAAAATACTGAAGATATCAGACTATTTTCTGGATACAACAAACTGCAAGGCTTGTTTGCTCCTCATTAAAGACGTTTGTTGCTACTTACTATGTTTATTAAATAACTGTGTTAACAGCAGCTGTTACTTTGTAAGAAACATTCTTTGTGAGATAAGACTGTGGAGATGGTGTGTGCAGCATTCAGTCCGATATAATTAGAAATCTTATAAGGACTTCTCCTTGTTTTAATAATTTTATATAATTATTTATTTTAGTCTTAAGATATTTTAACCTTTACTACAAAAACAGCAGAACTTGCAACAACCAAATGTACCTGCATAGGCATAAATGTGCATGAATGGAAACCCCTTTGCTTCAAGGGCCAAGGTTGTTAAAGGCAGGCAGTGTATGTGTACTATCGGTGGTGTGTAACTACCGGTACAGCTTTGACCTCAGCCGTAACCGAGAACCTTAAACACGTGACAGAAGAAAACACCACGATACTGAGCTGAACACGTGCAAGCTGTAGCATGGGCCAAGTCTACTTTGTGCAGAGTTAACTCTCAAATTGGCCTTGCTGGCAGACCTGTACACATGTAAGTGCATTTCAGTACACTGTTGCTTGGTGTCTCCCTTTTCCCCATTCCCTATGTCATCTCCCTGCTCTACTTACAGGCAGTGAAGGGTTTCCATATTCTGTCCATCCTCGAGGTATCCTGTTTCCTCTTTGAAGTGAGCATCTCAGGAAAAAGAAAATGGCCCAGAACCTTTCCTTGAAGATGCTGCAGGGGCCCTCCTAATGTTCTCTACAGGCAGATGGGATTCATAGCCTTACTACACTTGGAATGTGTTGAAGCTTTCCAAGAACAATAGAGATATAAGATTCTTAATCTAAACTAACAGATACAGTATCAACATGCAGTTTAGGCTTCATTGTTGGGCTATGTCTTCAGCAACTACTTGCACCATCTGGAGCAGCCCAACACCTTTTGTGACTGTTACTGAAATATAGTGGAATACATTTTAGTTCCAATAACCTGCAGGGAGCTCAACAGAGTATCAAAAACTGAAGTCCGTGTTTAGGAAGAACACGCACAAGAGCTAAATATGTACTGTAGAGTAGACAGGGTGAATACAAATACATGTGGAATAGACAATAAAAAACCCAAATATTACTAGGGTGATACAGATAGACACAGCTGGGTTGTGATACAGTGAAAGTAAGGTGGACAAAATGTAAATTGAGAACTTGTTTTAAATCATGACTAAACTGACAGGCAGTGTTATTTATCAGTGGAATATATTCCTAGGGGAAGTAGCAAAAGTTGCCTGACAAAAAATGGACAAAGCAAAGCTTTGCTCATTGTCTGATGTGGAAAAGTATGGCATTGACAGAGATGCTTAAGATAATTCTTTTTTTTTTTTAATTTGGCTCTGCTTTCCATGGTTGTTCAAAGGATTCAAATGCAGAAGTAATCAAATATAACTGGGTGATGGAAAAGGAAGACTTATTTAAACTTTGAAACCTCAAGAAACCTCGTGGGCAACAGTAAAAACAAGAAAGAAAACAAATTGGACAGGAAGGCAACTTCGCACTCATGAATAGCTAGTGTTTTCTTTACTGAAAGATGCACACAGGTTTGGATTTGGCCTTTGATTTAGCTGTGGACTGTACTTTTAAATTAAGAGATGCTAAATGTATCCACCCCTTTACTTCCCTTGCAAATCTTTTACAAGGTGAATATTTCCTCATAACCAGGCATATGTCCTATGTTTAATTTTATTTCTACAAACCAAAAAAAGAGCTTAATTTCTGTGGATTTTATTCTTAATATGCAAGAAAATTGTTATCTGTACTCTAGGAAGTAAAAAAGCTTTCATGTTTTAGCTGATTGGCAGGCAAAAAAAATCCTAATGCTTTACAAATTGATCTTCTTTCCCTGTTATAAATCTTGCCTCTTCCTCCACAAGTGTTCTTACTGTGGAACCACTGCAAGTCTGTTCTGCAGAAATGGGACACATCCCAGTTCTTTCCTAGAGGTTATGTGCTCACTGGACCACATGTCTTGGAGGGTTACATATATTCAGTGGGATTACTTTTTCTGGGAAATGAAGGTGAGATGGCCATAGGAGATACGGCTTGTTGCTAGAAGCCCTCAGTAAAGGACACGAAAAGCAGTGTCTGTTATATCTCATCTAATGAAAGTTTCTCTCACACATTTTTTTTCACGTAACTCGTATTTCTTCTTCAACCTTGCATTTTAAACTGATAGTAATTTCTAAACCCTGCTTGCAAAGGATGTTCCTGTAACACAGCATCAATGACACCATTTTGTCAGAAATCTGCATAGCAGAGCAGTGAAGCTCTCCGGCTCTTCATGTGATGGCAGTAGCTTCAAAAAAAGCAGCTTCTAAAATGAGGGGTAGTTTTGTGCAAAGAAGAGAAGGGTTTTTCTTGGATGCCAGAAACAAGTGAGGGTGCTGACCTGTGCTTTACTGATGCTAAATACTACCAGGGTAATCTGGGACTTGCTCTTCCATTTTACTGGTGTCTGCACTTGGCAGCTCTCACTGCATGCAGGGTGCCAGCCCGGCTTTCTAGCATGAGCAGAGATCTCTAACTCGGTCCTGACAGGGTCTTCAATATTTGCTTACTTTTTAATTTATTTCCCAAGCCAAAGTGCTGTCAAAACAGAGTCCACTTAACACTGAATGAGATTTGATACAGTTATACTACCCTTCTTCTCTTGCTGCATTTTTTTAAACTTGCTCTTACTATGTTGCAAGTGAGCATAGGAGATGATCTCAAACTTGCTTCATGAAATGAAGCCTGGTTATATACCCAGAATCGGAATGAACTTGTCCCGTTAGCCTGTGCTTTTTTTTAGCTGTGAAGGCTGCAAGTGGGTTGCAAAGAAATGTTCAGTAACTTTTGAAGCATAATTGAAGCCACATCTGTATCTGGCAAAAAAAGATGTCAGCAGTCGTGAATTTCAGGCAACAGATGTTAAGATTTGTTTTTCAGTGATTAGTAGTTAGATGTTTTTCAGTGGCCAGTTTAATGGTTAATCTGTCTCTCTTGTAATGAGGAATCATTGGTATTAAAAATCCAATGTTCATATTCCCACAGTCATGCTGTAAAACCACAGAAAATTTTGATCAGAATTTTCAACCCTATTTTAAAAAAAATAAAGACAGTTTTGCTCATAATGGATTTGGAAAGATCCGTTTGCAAGGGAGAGAGTGACTGGAAAGCAGTAACAAGATCTTTGATGATAGCATAAGATTTATTTCTCTAAACATCTACCTTATGTTTCTGGAAAATGAAACTAAATAATGGACCTGAATTAAAGGATTGCACTTTAAAAAAATTTCCACTTTAATTTCCATCTACTTTTCCAATCCTTTAATTACGATTTTGAAGCTTTACATGTATGCAATATAGAAACTTATTTCTTTGTCCTGTAGAATGAAATTGTGTGTACATTCCATTTGTTGGGAAAATAAAGCTCATTAAAAGACTTGATATAATTACAGAACCTTAGAATAGGCATATTAAGGAAAGTAGGATTAACAGGCTAAAGACAAGCATATTAATGTCATGAAGTTTTGCTAAGTTTCTCTTCATTAAACTCAGATATAAGTTAATTTGGGAGATAATCAAAGTGCATCTTTTACAAGTGCCTTTTTAAGTCGAACAATGAGTGCAGATTTAAAATTGTGACTCACTGATTATTTTTAAAGTTAATTTTGCCATGTTATATGTTCTCTGTGACTATACTGACGCAAATGCTGCTAGTAAACTTTTAGGAGACACAGACTCTGGCAAGCACAAATGAAGGGAAATGCTATGCACCTGAAAATCACACTTGTTTCTTCTCAGGGATTCTTACAAGTAATTTTTTAAGTCAGTGACAGATCTGTGATTTGAGGGTATACCTTTGATATGTTAGCAGTATCCAAGCTAACTACATCTAAGACTGGTGTCCAGAAGCAGTAATGTATTGACTTGAGAGGGGATCAATTCCATGTTTAGAATAGAAGGGGAACTCTACTCCTTAATAAGTGCTTTCATATATATAAACCAAAATGTCCTCCTCCTACTTTTTCTGGTTTTTGCATGTGCAGTCTTCTACACATACAGAGGAAGACAAAATAAATACATGTACCATATAGAAGAAAGATCTTACACAGAGCTATGAAATGCAAAATTTTGTGTGGTATATCTTTCTTGTCTAAGTACACAAAAGAAGAAAAAATAGTTTCAAACGTCAGTGGTTTGTGGAACGTGTCCAAAGGAAAAGGAATGAAAAAAATTTTGAAATCTCAATTAACTTATCATCATGACAGCTTTTTTCATTGTGCATATTTCTGTTACTTCTTGCAGAAAAAGGAAGTACTCTTTTGTAATTTTGTCTGGAGGGACTGCAAAAGATGCATTCATGGAATGCACAGTAGCTTACCGAACCTAGCTGGAAGGGGTTCAGTCTGTGCAAGTCACAGAATATTATGTATGTACAGAGGTAGAAGACTTGAACTGCATTATTGTTTGATATCTTGTGATAGAAATGAATCATCAGCCAACTACACTTCTTTTCCAACCTTTCCATAAGAAATTTATGGCTTTTTATTGTTATATGAAAGTATTTTAGCATCTAAGTGAAAATACAGCCTCCATTAAAGTGAAGTAATTCACACTGTGTAGGGTATTGATGTGTGCTTTATGACTTTATGGGGAGCACAGAGCTTTTTTCAAGAATTCAGTATTTTGCAATGGCTCCTTTAAAAGATTAAAGACAAAGTGATTCAGAGATTTCAATAGCCCTGTTGCCACTTGTTCCGATCCTTCAAATAAAGATGAATCTCAGCATCAAATCACTGCAGTCTGGAGATGTGCATGTAAGCGAACTCCTTGATAAGCCAGCTACTGAGATTTTAAAATCTCAGTCCAAATCCAACCATGTAAAGCACTAGGCATCCAAATGTCCTACACATGCTTGTTTGTAGTAGACCTGTTGTAGGTAGTGTCCTCTTCTGCCCCGAGTCAGTCAAATTCTTCAAGTCTAAAGAAATGCCCATTGCAAACCCCAGTGAAATTACCTTTCTCTTCTGCCATTTTCATTTTAAACATTTCCTGTGCCCATCTTTCTTACCCTGATTGTCCAAAAATTTGCTTCTTTGTATGTTTTCCAAAAGTGCCAATATGGGGATGCCTGCACTGAAAAGACATTGCCTTTTTCTTCAAGTCTTGTCTTGCTTTTATATGGGTATTAATAAGTAGTGGAATTTTGCATAAGACCGTAGGAGCAGGAGTAGCAAGTGGGAGTAGCAGCCAGTAGTAGGCGTAACTTTGCCTTATTCCATGTTTGCCTCTCTGTACTTTAATGTAAAACATTTTGTTTTCAAAACAGAAAAATGCAGACATGTTACAGTTGCATAATCTAACTTTTTTTTTTTATTCCAGTGCAGACTTTCTGCACATTTAATTTCTTAACTTTCCCTGCCTTAATAAATATTCCATCTATGCAGGAACTATTCTCAGTATCAGATCTAAGCAGTAAGAATTCTACAAATGGTTTTCTATGTAGCAATCCCTATGGAGCTTTAACTAGGGCCTCAAAGTTGTCTGCCTGCCTTCTGCAGGAGATGGGCACATACAAAAGAAAGCATGTATTCCAGGAAGCAAGTTTATATTATCCTGTTGATTAGCAATATCTGAATACTAATTTGATTTGCATTATAGATGACCTTGGTGGGAGTAAAGTGATGCACAAATTGAACTGTGCAACTGGTTGCTATCTGTTCTGTGCTCTATTTTGCCTATTACCTTTCAAGCATGTCCCTTACAAAATGTAAGACAAAGTCTTCAAGGAGTTGGAGTATTTTTTAGTGAGCTTTGTTACTGAGAAGCGTTAGTGAACTGCTGTGTATTTGACAGGACACATATTCTATGTGGATACTGCTGTATGTAAGGGATGGCATCCATGCAGAGCTAACGCATTGCTCATTAGAACTTCCTGTGTTGCAGTATGGAGTTCCAGCAAAACTTCAAGAGAGTGGGACTGTAATCTGTACGTCTTTGTTTTCAAACCTTCCTGAAAAAAGTGATCTTACATGAAGACATAGCTTAGGTGAATGCACAAGAACACTTTATTATTGTTGTAAAGGTGCTTCAGCCTAAATAAATCCACAGAAAAATTGCTACCTATGTCATGAAATATTTTGCTTCCGTAATATTCTAGTGTTCTAGCTGGCAACCGATTCTCTTTAAAGTAGAGGTAGTCTTGCATAAGTCAGGTTTTGCCTGGATTACTTATAGTGCACATTAATAGGTATGTGCTGGTATGTTAACTCTGTCTTCATATGGATTTTATGGGTGTATTGTATATGTATAACGTGTATAATACATGGTGCTTGTATATTACCTATCATCCTTCCTATTGATTTCCAGGCTATCCGATGTACTCTCGTGAACTGTAGTTGTCAGTGTTTCAAACCTGGGAAAATAAATCAGCGACAATGTGACCAGTGCCGGCATGGATGGGTAGCCCATGGTAATATTTTTCTTACAATCTATATCCTCCTCACTATAGCATGCTTTTTGTGTGATCCCTCACCCTCCCACACCCCAATATTAGTTACATCCAATTTTACCTGTCTCTTGTGACTCAAGTTTATTTACATTTTGTAATTTTATTTTCAGCCCTGAGCAAACTACGGATTCCCAACCTCTACCCATCAAGCCAGGTAGAAATAGTTCAATCCAATGTTGTCTTTGATATCAGTAGTCTCATGCTGTATGGAACCCAAGCCATTCCTGTGCGCCTTAAAATTCTGCTAGATCGGCTTTTCAGTGTTCTGAAGCAGGAAGAGGTGATACAGATTCTCCATGCTCTGGATTGGACACTACAGGATTATATACGTGGATATGTGCTACAGGTATTTAGAGGGGCTTTTTTAGTATAAGTATGATAGCTAAGTAGTATTTCATAATGTTTTCTAGCTTAATATTATTAGTGGTTCACAATGCGTTAACAGTGTGATTAACATCTGAAAGGCAGTAATAGACTTGTACAAGCTTAGCACCAGAAAAGAAAGGGTGGATTTTTGGTCAGTGCTTTCTTTTTAGTCAGACTTAACTGAACAATTCCTACTTTGCTCAGATCTATCAACAAAGTTAAGCCAACATAAAAACAAAAAGTTACTGGGAGTGCATCAAAGTAAAGGCTTCAGAATTTCCTCTAGTATTATTTAAACAGTGAGTTTACTTTTATACAGCAGAATAATACATTGACAAATAAACTTGCCATCATTTTAAACACCAGGGACAATATTCATCTCTGGCGTAGTGCTACTGACCTTACTGGAGCTACATCAAGGATGAATTTGGCCCTGTGTGCTTACACTGATGTTAGTCTTTGCTACTGTGGAAGTTACCTTTTATGTAAAGTAACATTATGATCTTACATTATGACACGAATCAATATTTAATGGTCTTGATAATCTTGCTTTTTAGTGTTAGGATTAAAAATATGGAATCAATTACCTTGAACCTCTACCACATGAAAAATTTATAATGTTACGTTCTTCATCATCTTAGAAACTCTTACATGCACTGTGAAGAATCTCAGTAGGCCATCAAATACATGTTCTGTGATAAAATATTTATTGTAGTTATTGGGAAAAGTTAGGCATAGCTAGAGTTTGAAAGAACTCCAACACTCTAGTGTAATTACAGCTGTGCTCTGTGAACACTGGCAATAGATCAATACAGGTTCATTTGTTCTCTGATCTTAGTTGCTTGGAAGATTATTAAACTCGCAATGAAAGAATACTTGACTTAAATGAGGAGCTAAATCTTGGTCTGATTGCTCCATCTCTGCTGTCTGTACTTACATGATACTAACTGTTGTTCAAATGACGTGTCTTAATTTTTGTGGAAAAAAATAGTTTATTGGAAAGTATTACTGTCAGTTCAGAAAGAAATAATATCACCAATGTGATAAAATTTGGAAGAAAGTATCACAGAATTGGCATTAATCTCTCATTAAATAAAATGATTTTATCATTTTATTAGAGAAGAATTTTTAGTCCCTGAAAAAATTTGAGATTTGGGAGGAGGGNGAATTTTTAGTCCCTGAAAAAATTTGAGATTTGGGAGGAGGGGTTTTTGTTTGCCGTAAGTAATGTCTGACTCATTTAAATATTTTTGGCTTTAGGATGCTTCAGGAAAGGTGCTGGATCATTGGAGCATAATGACCACTGAAGAAGAACTGGCTACTTTGCAGCAGTTTCTCCGTTTTGGAGAAACTAAGTCCATTGTAGAGTTAATGGCAATTCAAGAGAAAGAAGGGCAATCAATTATAATACCACCACCAACTGCCAATTTGGATATTAGGGCATTCATTGAGAGCTGCAATCAACACAGTCCTAATTTTTCTGCTTCCTTGGACAAAATGAGTCCCACCAACATTCATCCCTTTGAGAATATTGTAAATAACATGGCTTTCATGCTGCCGTTTCAGTTTTTCAGTCCAGTGCCTCCACCTTTGATAGGTTCACCACCAGAAAGATATTTGATTGAGCAAGGTCAGGACCACAGCAATGAAACTAAACAAGATGTTCAGATACCATTTTCTGAAAGCAGCTTCTTAACTTCTAGTTCTGCACCATTTCAAGTTGAAAATGAGAAGAGCATAAATGGTCCAGATGTCACCACTAAAACAGAAGATGATGCCCTTTTAAGTGATTCCAGTTCACATAATACAGCAGCAAAGCTTGAAATGAGAGCACTGTCTCCAGAAAACAAAATGAAATCTGTTGAAAAAAATGGCGCTGGGCCAAGGAAAGGGCGTGTTTTCTGCACTGCATGTGAAAAGACGTTTTATGACAAAGGTACTTTGAAAATACATTACAATGCTGTTCATCTGAAGATAAAGCATAAATGCACAATTGAGGGCTGCAATATGGTATTTAGCTCTTTGCGTAGTCGAAATCGTCATAGTGCAAATCCTAACCCCAGACTCCATATGCCGATGAATAGAAATAACAGGGATAAAGATCTAAGAAATGGTTTGACCATTGCTGGACCTGGAGATGGTAAAAGGACAGAATTTACAATTTTCACTCCAGATAGCAGAACTATTACCAGCTATGCCAGCTCTTGTACAGATTCAAAGGGTCAGGCTGGGTTTCCTAGTATTGGACAGAATGGTGTCCTCTTTCCAAATCTGAAGACAGTACAGCCGGTTCTTCCTTTTTATCGCAGTCCAGTCACACCAGCTGAGCTTGCTAATACTCCAGGTACTCTTCCTTCTCTGCCTCTTGTTTCTTCCTCAATACCAGAGCAGCTTGTTTCAAATGAATTGCCATTTGACATGCTACCCAAGAAGAAATCTCGTAAATCAAGTATGCCTATTAAGATAGAGAAAGAAGCTGTTGAGACACCCAATGAAAGTAGTGATGTTGCCAGTTCTGAAGATGATACACGCCTGCAAGTGGTAAGCGATGGAGAGCTTGAGACCTGTGAGCATAAGCTAGAGAAGCGGGTGACCGACAGGGTGGAAAAGCACCCCCATTCAGGTAATTCATGGAAATCTGTCTCTGGGGTAGAGGGCCCAAAGTATTTTGAATCTGTCTTTGCGCCAAATAACAAATACATCAAGGATATCTCTGAGAATGAATTGCATCACTGTGAGAAAGAGGTTAAACCAGAAGAAAATCAACCATTAAAAATAGTTTCCCATGAGATTATATATGAAGACCCAAAACACCACCACAATGATGTTATAAAACCAATGACTGAACCCCCCATGTATATTAAAGAGCAGTCAAAGCACAGGATTCCTAAAAATGACTGCCCTGAATTGCAACACCACTTGCTGACCGGGGGCTTTTTCAGCACTTTGTCAAACAGGGGTGCTGCCATTCCTTGTTTTGAAGACTCTAAAGATATGGATCATGTCAGTCAACATGCACTAGGGATTCAGAAGGAAGAAAGCCGCTTTCATTGTGACATCTGTAAGAAGACTTTTAAAAACCCTTACAGTGTAAAAATGCATTTTAAAAATGTACATCTCAAAGAAATGCATATTTGCACAGTTGAGGGCTGTAATGCTGCTTTCCCTTCTCGTAGAAGTCGAGACAGGTAAGAAAATTAAAAACAAAATTGTCTTTATTTTACCATCACAATGGAGCCTAATTTGAAATTAAAATGAGTGTGTGAGGACTGGAGCCTGCAAAGATTTTCTGTGTATCCTCCTATAACAGGTACGATAACTTATCAGAACATTCATGAAATGAA
>VZTL01033298.1:221-25850 GCA_013400535.1 Scopus umbretta
TCCCATGGGAGGGAGCCCATGCTGGAGCAGGGGAACAAGCGTGAGGAGGAAGGAGTGGCAGAAACAAAGCATTATGAATGGACCACAACTCCCATTCCCTGTCCCCCCATTCAGACAGGCATGAGTCTGCAGCATGTCCGGTGTCCTATCTGCCAGCCCTGAAAGGATGTCTCAGAAAATGTGTGGCACCTCAGATGGGACTGGATGCACTAGATTGTGTGAATAACTGAACTGATCCCTAATAGATTCCAGACAAATCACATAATTGGAAAACATCCATGTGAGGTAATGCAGCTCAAAAATATAGGGGGTCCAGCAAAACTAGGCTCTATTCCAGATGCAGTGGTTCTGACGAATAATCCTATATGCAGGTTACCACCTTGTAAAGAACACTGGAAATTGTCTGGTTTAGTTAATGTTTTACATGCTGTGTTGTTGTGGCCTTCGTGATGCTGAATATGATTTTCTGTATTTTGGCAATGCATAGAACTGGAATATATTCCTTGCTCAGATTCAGAAATAATGAAAGGATCATTATTTCTCTATCAAGATCTTGCTGTTTAATCAATTATCCCTTTGTTTAACCTCAAGATTACAGATAATTGCTCCTTAATTCTGAAAAACAAGCCACTTTGGGAATCTCAATATGGAGTCTAACTTCAGGTTCCCACTTAATAAGCCAAAACCTGATACGTGAAAACTCACATATGAGTTTTTAAAGCACTAGCACAGATTAAAAAACATAAAGTAACTTTTAGTTCTCGGCCTACTAAGTATTGTGCGCAACATTTGTCAAGCAAGAGCCAACTTCATAAATAATCCAGACAGAGAATTCTGCTACAGTGCATTTCAGGTAATTTCTTTTATGTTTTGGTATCTAACATGGCAGCCAAGTGCATTTGCTACTGAAGGATTTTCAGAGTTTCTCTTTTCTTCACTGCAAGTTGAAACAGTTTGGAAGTAAAAAAAAAATTTTTTTTTTCTTTTCTAAGATGAGCCTCAAATCTTTTTCATCAAACATCAACAACATTCCTAACTGAATTATTTTCTTGGAGGAACATCCTATGTCTGTTCCACCCAACCATTTTTAAGTTCTATGTTCTCCTGAAATTTCCAATTGGCACTGACTTCTTTTTAATAACTGAACAGAGAGAAGGGGAAAACAAAATACAAAAAATATTTATTCTGATGCAAGTTATTAGATATAACATGAGTAACCTCTTATGAGAAAAACAGTACAGTGTTTTTTATTAGCAGTAAAGAGAAGAGTTCCATTCTGACTTACCTGGCAAAGTTCAGAACATTGCAACATGCTATTCAACCACTCAAATATATACCTTCTCCCTGTGCAGCCTGTAAAAGTTTGCTCTGTGGATAAAAGCCAGGCTTTCCTCATCCTTTCTTCACTGTAAGCACTTTCCTTTTCTCAAGTAATATTGTGAAATTCTTGACAGCATTTTTGCTTTTAGTCTTCCAGGCCCTACAAAAGCTTCTCTCACATTAAGGATGAGACTACTTTCTATGTTGCCTTATCAATTATTTCAGAGAGTACTCTGAATGAGAGAACAAAGTATCACCCAACTGACATATGAAACAAAAGAAAAATAATCTAACTCATTGGTTGCAAATAGGTGGTCTAGATTGTCTTTTCAGAACTGCAGTTTTACTTACAGATAAGTAAGTAAAATACTATTACTGCATCCAATCTCTCTAACCGATTAAGGAGAATTAGTGTAACTTGGATCCTGGTTTTAAAAGTCTAATGTGGCATGAAATATATAGCTCTCGTGACAGCACAGAATGGAAAAAAAAAGAAAGATTATTATTAAACTGTGTGTAAAAGTCATCTTTATTGCTCTATTGTTGTTTTGGCTTCGTTCTGAGACATGTGGAAGGCTGCAGAAATGCCTAAGCATGTTTCTTGGCAGCTCTTCATAAGCAGTGAGCTCTGTGAAAAGTGAATGTGGAAAGCCCCATGAAATTCATGATTTTGCTGAAAAATTAAGAGCAGGAAAATGTTGCATGAGACAAAAAAAAAGTTTTGCTGTGTTTTTTCAAAAAGCAACGAGCAATGCTAGTGAAAGGGACAAGGAAAGTAGTTTTAAAGGGGCAAAATAAGTTTTTGTATTGTTTTTGGATTTATTGTTCTTTTTTTTTCTTTTTTTAAAACTCATGAGACAGCAGCAATGGCAGATCCACCTGTTTTCCACCTGTCAGTACAACTTGGTTCTAATCTGAAAGCTGCATTTTTTGTGGTGGGTCAGACTGCTTCCTTCATCTGTCTAATGCTTGCTTCTTCTAAACAAACACTAATTACCAGCATATTACCACTGTCCTTAAGAAGTTTGAAATGCAGCGTGCATACAGCTGAGGATGTGCCTACCTTTGTAAAGGTACCCTCTTTGTATCATACCTCAGTTCAACACACCACAGAACATTATTGACCTAATACCTCTGGCTACTATGAAAAGTAAAATATGATGGCATAAGTGGTTTTCCTCTTGTAAATCTGATGTAGTCTTAATCTCTTCTTCACTGGGGTGCATTGCATGTTGATCTATTCTCTTTAGCTTTGATGAAAGAAAGTGTGCCTTGATGAAACAAAAAACATTATTTGGGATTTAAAAAAAAAAAACACTTAACTGATTAGAAAACAAATACGGTTGTCATTTTCCTGTCTTTTATATAAGTACTTCAGAAGCCCTTGTGTACCCAAATTGGAGCTCTGATCTGAGAATACATAGGAGAGAGGAAAATGGGGAGATGGATTATTTTCTGCATTTGGGAAAGCATTACACTGAAGTTTTCTGTTGTTTTAGCATGATCAAATATCTTCCACAAAGAGAATCAATGCTGCTAGAATTTGGCCTAAGATTAATGTCCAGTTTGGTTTTAGGTTCACATAGCTATCCAATGAGAAATTTGGAACAGACCTTTAATTGCTGCACAGAGAAGCAGCCCTGTGTCACTCTAAAAAAAAGAGGATCAGATTTTTCCTCTGATACTGACATTAAAGCAGCCAATGAATATTGCACTCTCAGGTCTGAGGGCAGATTTTTTGGCCCAGATATTTTGTGAGTGAATAAAATATGAGAAAGTCTTTGTGTAGCTGGTGCCTTGGGTTTTGCTTTTCAGAAAGTGTTTTATTTCCCTGGCATGCTTTCTGCAACATCTAGGGAACATTGGTGGAGCCTGAAATAATGTATCAAGAAGAATTTTCTTCCTGAGATGAGGCTGCTCTAGTTGCAAGGCATTCCCAAGTGAGCTCCCTAATGAGTGATAGATGGGAAAAATAACAGGAAGGATCCTTAAATGTTCCAAGTTTTGTATGAAAAATGATAAAATTTTTTGGATGCTATGTTTGGTACCTAGCCTAGAATTCTCCTACATTTTGATAGTGGTGCCTTCAGAATGACACAGTGAGTCATAATATTTGACATTTGGAGAGATTTTACTGGATCTCTAAGCACTTGTCAAGACTGTTAAGAAAAATACTTTAAGAAGAATTATGGTTTCCTTTGAGAGTTTATGAAACTGTTCTGTTTTTTTTTTTTTTTTGAAGCCTGTTTCCTTTTCTTCAAAATAAACAAACAAAAGAAATAGAAACTTCAAAAGTATGTATTGACCATTTTTAGTGAAAGGATAGTTGAAGGCATCTATCTACACTGTATTCCATTATTAAATAGTCTTCCAAAAATATTTCCAGCTTTAGATCATTGAGTTCTTTTAATGTCACCAGCCAGTTACTTTTTTTTCATGTTTATTTTCACATAAGATTCATACCGCTCAAGGGACATGAGGAATACCAAGACGATGAACTGGCAGTTGTCCAGGCACCATAGCAAGTTCTGACCCGCTCATGTTCATGTCTGCCGAAAGGCCGAGGGAGTCGCTCTGCTTGTTAGTATTTGGGAGGGTTGGTGGGCTGTGGATTTGGGGATTGCTTACTTAGCAGACCTATCTCCAGTTCTACCACCTCAAAAATGTGTTAATAGCTGTCCCCAGTGACAGCTCTATTCATATTTGTAAGACTTGAAAGTCTCTAGTTGCTTTTGAGGAATAACAAAGTACAATGGCAAACCTCAAGCCCAGTGAATGATCTGTTTTCCTGGTTCCCATGGATTTGCAACATTCAATTTCATTGGCATGTTCCTCTTCCTGAGCTGGATACATTCATTACATTTTGCCCAAGATTTGTCCAGGGCTGTAAAAAGACTTGGTAGTATTTAATAGTGGTGGCTTCCTGGGATTCCTTGGCTCCAGATAGAATTGGTTGTCTTATAACTGATGCAATGAACAATAAACTGTCCATTGCAAATTGCCATCCCGAACTTCTCTGGTATTGCCAAACCCAGCCCACAAAAAGTCATGGGGGTATGTATGGCACATGAATACAAGGTTTATGCTGGTAGTACCCTCTCTCACACCTCCAGGGCTTGTATGCTGCTCCACTTTCTCACTTAGCCTTGACAACTCTCAAAAGCAGGTATGTTAGCTGTTTCATGTTTGAAACAAACAAAAAGAAATTGAGTCATTTTTGCAAATACATATTGTACTTCCATTCTAATATGAAGAGTCATATAAAGAGCTATGTAGCTTGTGGATGAGCCTCCTGTAGGGAGGCTGAAGGTGTAGGAGAAATGAAGACGTGAACTGGGGGTGTTAACAACTTAAACCATACCTGTCATGACCAGAGTCATCCTCAAAATTGCCAGATCACAAGACTGATAAAAGGCAGACGGTTCTGATTAGCATTTTCCATCTGAATTTTGATCTTTGTGGTTTGCTTGGCTTGTGTTTTCAAGTGTTTCTCTGTAGTGACTAGAGTAAGAATTAAGGATTTTTGAAAATCGAGTTTCTCCCAAAACAGGTGGCTGCAGCTTCATGAAAATGCTGCTAAGACATTGCCAGCCCACCAGTGTCTCCCATGTTATCCTTTTTCCCACAGTATCCACATGGCTTGTTGCTCATGTGATGGTATGTATCATGTGTAGGCACACAAAATATGCGTAACCTTGAAACCCTGCAGATGTGGTCTTCTGATATAGCTGCGTAGGGGACTTTGGGACTGTAGCTTTTGGGGGTTTCTGTGTTGAGAGTACGTGACCTTTGCTTTTCCTGCAAGGCTTTGGGAGGTGTGGGGTAGGTTTCTGTTGGTTTCTTGGGAAGGCAAAAATTTCTGTGGTCTTTGGCTGGATCTCAAATCCTGGGGTACTGAAGTGTGACCTAATAACTTAGGACTTAGAGAAGGGTGGTATTTAAATACACTATCTGGTTTTGAACATTCCAGAACAATTAATTATTAAAATTTATACAAATCCAGGGAGGTGCATGGCATTTAAAACACCATACCTAGAAACAGCTGAGCTGAGCTTACATGTGATAGTTTTTTTCTGAAAAGACATCATCTCCTGTGAGCACAACAGAGCTAGTACTTTTCTCATAAATAGTGAATGTTTTATAATTGCATGCAGTTCTAAAGCTGGTTCCTATTATTGAGAGTTGCAGAGGTTTTGAGGGGAGGGTTTGTGGGTGGTTATTCTTTTCCAGAGTGATGTCCAATCAGCTTCTTTGGCAGAGTATTAACTATGGCTAACATACATTTCAGTGTGAAAATGTTATGGTCTAATGAGCAAGTTTGCTTTTGTGTCACTTTTCTTGCTTTGATATAATAGGTTCTGGGTCAGGAACTGCCCGTTTGATCCTTAGTCTGTCTCCAAGTAGAGTTTATATGTCAGTACTTTTTATACCAGCCTTTCAAATTCATGTGATAGAAACAGTACGGTCAGTATAGGTCAAAGGAGCCAAATTTAATGAAGTCTCACATGCCCTCACAAGCAATATTGTCACTTCCTGCTGCACTACTGAGCTGTCTCCATTTAGTGAGATTTGCCATCCCTGAACACCATAGTTTAAGCTGCTTCAGGATCGTCCAAGTTGTGTTACAGCTTTATTGCTTTTCTTTTGCCTCAGGTGAACTATGTGATGAAGTGATTAACCACTGTGTTCCTGATCTAAATCCGTGCCAACATGAGTCCAAATGTCTGCCCCTTGACAAAGGAACCAGGTAAGTGTGTGTGTATATAGGTCTCCACACAGTGGGCAGATCCATCTATTGGCTTGACTAGGGTTGAACTGGCAATGAGTTTGGGGTAAAAATCATAAAAATTAATGCAAATAGTGCAAGACTATATATATACTTCAGACCATGTCACATTTTAATTTTAATGCAACCATACATACTTTTCTAGCTTTCTGTGGTTTACTTGAAAATAATGGATGTACCCCCAGAGCAGAGATACTGTTCAGGAGCAGACATGGCAAAAGGAGTACTTCTGGAACAGTCACTGCAGAGTATCTTATTCTGCCTCAGAAACTAAGGACAGTTTCCTTAGGGTATCCATCAATTCACGCAGCATAACAGGTGCCGTAACTGATGTAACTCAGCTCTCTTCAGCCCATGCTGGCTCAGTGTTTAAAATCCAGTCCCCATTCTAACTATTGAGAAGGGAAAGATAAACTTGTGGCCAGAGCATAATGCCGCAGGTCAGGAGTTTTCTGTTGTATGCCCACTTTAGCTGTTGTCTTCCAGGATGGCTGGCAGTCATGGGGTGCATTGGCAAAGGCCAGCCTTGACCACAGTGGGGCTCTTCTCATGCTTCCTCACCTGGGCAGCAGCAGAGAATAGCTGAAGTGGACGGCTCTCACTTAGGAGCCGCCTTCTTCCGTTGGCTATAGAGGCAAGCCTCGCTCAGCTCATGTTAGAGTTTGTGAAGTCTCCTGTGTTTGCATTTGCATATCAGGAATGACACTGACTGTTTCACAGGGGCAAAATAGAGCCTCATGTTTTAAATGGCAGTAAAACATCTGGAGATTTGAGGGTTGGGGTGTTTTGAGAGGTGCATAGTAGCAGCGTTCATCACTTGTCTGAACAGGGAATTTCAGAGCAATTTAGCAAATAGAGACAGTCAATTGAAAAGTCAAGCTCTGTGGAAGGCTTGTCAAGAAAAGATCTTTGAATCAAAGACATAAGAAAGGAGGACAAATTCAAGAGAGTTCAGTGCAGTGTGAGCTACATTCTGCACTTTACACTACGGCTGTTTTCACAGCTGCAATGCAATCTTGGGGGCTCACTGATTCCCTCCTGGGAGGGAGGGCTGAGGTTCTGATGAAGGACACCCTCATCCAGCATGCCCAGCATGTTGCAGGGGGGAGCCAGTAGCACTCTTTGGTCTTCCTGGTAACTTGCAGTTGGTGTCAGATTGTGTCCTGTAAAGGAACTGGCATGTCAGAATAGCATAAACTAATACACATTACACACTAATACATTTCAGGACAGTTCAAAGGAAGCAAACAAAAATTTTAGAGATGCTGGCTATCTAGAGGGCAGCTGAATCTGTGCTAGACAGTAAGTCTGTACAACTCAAACCTTTCTTTTGGGTGAAAGACCTCCAGAAAGCAATGTTTCCAACTCTTCAGGAAGATGAAACTGTAAAATGATTAGGACAGGTCCTGAAATGATGCACAGGGACTGGATAAGGAGGTGTATACTGGTACATAAATAGTCCCTGATGTTCTTTCCAGCTTTTATTCCTAGTTAATCCATCATTCAGCTAATCTAGTAGCTACATCATGTTACGAGGCAAAGCTTGTAACTCAAATTACCTTATGTTGCTAGATTTATAAAGGGATGGAGACAGCTGTGGTCCTGAATGGCTTTACCCTTGCTGGAAGCATTTTCATACCTGCCACCCAAATAATTTGAGTAAATAAGACATTTTTTCTTGCTTGCTTGCTAGAAAAGTGTTCTTCACAGTGGAGCCATTAACCCTTGAGGGAAGTCTAAATAACTACTTGTAAGTATTTTCTACTACTGTTTGTTGCGTTACTCTTCCCACTATTCATAGAATGCTATACAAAAATCCAGAATTTCTTTACTTTTTCTATCCCATTTTGCTTTCTAGCAGGCCAGACTTGAGAGGCGAAGGAATCTGCTGAGCCTTGAACGTAGATTTGTCCAAGTATTGCTTTTTCTTTCATACTTTAGTTGCATCAAAACATTCAGAAACGGGCTGAGAGCCCTCAGCAGCTTTTGCAGTGATGTGTGGTTGCAACGACCTCCAGTCCTGTGCTGTTGCTGATCCCTTGAGCAGTTTGATCCCCTGACCTGTGATGTACCATACATTGAACACATAATGGTGCAGTATAATGCCACATGCAGAATGAGTCAGCCTCATGCACCAGTCCTCTGCTCTGCTTACAGAGGCAGGAAATATTAATGGCAGGATTCAGGTTTGTTCCTGAGCTGACCATCCACTTGTCAGGTTTGTGCCCTGGGCATGTGAGTAGGACACACCAGTGGAGAATATCATAGCAGCAAGAACACCAGTCTGTCTGTCAGTCCTGCCTTCAGCTCTAGTCGAACTGCAACTCTGCAGAGGGAGGAAAAGATGACACAGGAAAAAAAAGGAAGCCAAGTTATTTATTGATATGGGGAGGGAAATTCCATTTTAGCCCTGCAATAGAAGCCATGATTCACAGCTTTAATACAATAGACATTTGAGTGCATGCAGATGCAAATCCCATCGGATAGGCCAACATTTGAAATACCACTAGACATGTTTTTAGGCTCTCTCTGATACTGGGAATGTTGCCATCACTAAAAGGCTATAGCAGAAAACAGGATTTCAACTGTACTGGTGTCAGATGGTCACTGGGAAATGAGATAACTGATCTACTGGCGTAAATTACTCTTACCGGGATGTGAATATGAAAGTTTCTTTGCCTCCTCCTTTACTTCATCATCCTTTTACTGATACTCAGTCACTTGCTGGTGCTATGTGAGATAGGGATGGAGCTAATTGGCCATCATTCCCCACGGCGGGGAGACCTTGGGTTTCTAGGAGGAGGCTGGGTGAGGCACTCATGTGGCTAAGTTTCTCACCTGCTATGCTCCAGGCATGCATTTTTTGGCTTCAGCCTAGATGTGACACACTAAGAGCTCAGAGATGACTGACCCAAAAGGAATTCCATGTTTCTAGAGGGAAAGCCAAGCTTGGAAGCAAACTGGACTATTTCAGTGTGTGCTTGGCTGCACAGAGCTCTTTGCTTTCTAAGCTAAAATTGCAGGTGGCTTCCCTCACTTCCAGCCTCCACATCTTTATTGTGCTGTTACTGTAGAAGAGTAGCTTTCTGTATGCCAGAAAACAAAACAAAACAAAAATCAACAAAAAAATACCATTTAACACAATGAAATGACTTCTAAAAAAATAACTTCAGGAAAGGAACATGTTTTTCCATTCACTGTGTTGATGTTGGAGCATGGTATAAATATACTTTATTATTCTAAAGCTTGGAATTATTACCTGACAGCTTAAAATGCTGATTTAATGCAGCCCTGCAGAGAAAAGTGGTGGTTCTGTCATTACTGAGATAGCCAATACACATCATAAAATTGATGCATGGCAGCCCTGAATAAGGAACTGCACATCGTTCATTATTCCATCACTTTATATTAGGACTGCAGGGATCAATAAAAAGCAACAGGATTAAATGCTGCCAATTCCCCCCACAAAATCTTTTGATTGACATTATTTGCTTGCAGGTGTGACTAAAATGTTGCCAAAAAATGTTGCCCGCTTCTTATGGTTTAGGGAAGGAACACTTTTTGCTCTATTTTGTCATCTCCATTATGTTAATCACAGTATTCCCTGAGCCATCAAGGTGTAAAACAAGCAATTCAGGCATGCAGAGCTGGAACATCAACCATCCTGTGGCTGCGGAGGGTTGTGATGGGGGCCTCTCTTGTAGGGACAATAGAGAGAGAAAGTATATACATCTACGTAACATTATCCATCCTACAGCCTGCAGGTTAATAGGCTTTGCCCTATTTCCTCCTTTTTTAGCCAGTCATAAGCCATGTTTTGAAATGGAGATTGAAGGTCACATTCTTCTCAGCGCTTCAGCTAGATGGTTGCTGAAGTCCTGATGCTGTGGCAGCTGTTCACTGGTTATTAGCAAACACAGGACCCACCGTTGCACTCTGGCAAGTTTCCCCCAACTTGCTGCCTTGCACTGATGAGCTGGGAAGAGGCCATGAGCCAAAACACAGTCACTCAGAACCAAATTCAGCACAACTGCTGCCTGGAAAGTGGAAATACCTTTCATCATCAGCTCCCATGTGTCCAGTGCCTCTGAAGAGGTTTTCCACAAGAAGCCTCCTCCTGTACTTACCCCACCAGGCTGCTAACAGGGAGGAGGAGGCCAGCACAATAGGTTGGTAGAGCAGTAATTTCTCACCTGATGCCACCTCCCTTGACTTTGTGATGTCTCTCCTCTTTCAACTCTCAGTGGCAAGCACACTGGGTCCAAACAAGGGGCTTCAGCAAGAGCACAGACTTCTTTTTTATTGCTGAAGTTAACTCTGGCTCTTCTCTTGTTTTGGTTTAAATGATACGCCTTTTGTTTTCCAGATGTGCAGTAACATCCAGCTGGGAGGAGTAAACTGTGTTTTATGGACTAAAGCATGCTCATGACTAAACATTGTCTACACTATAGATTCAAAAAGAGGCTGTTCAGCAATCCTAAAAGATCTGTTCCAAGTCAGAGACTTTGGGATGCATTTTCTATTGTCAGGTCGTAAACTTCTGCAAGGCTTGTAATAGAAATGTACAACAAACTTGAGAATTGTATCAAATAGAAAGCTAATGTCTGCAGGTTTGGGTGCATCCCATTGTGTTGCTCCTCTGAATGGTGTTACCCCATAGCAGCAGGTACATGCTTTTCCTGAGTGTCACCACGGGAAAGGACAGGCTTCAAAGCCAACTTTCCATAGCTGCAACAACATTTACTGTGCCTTGCAGATAAATGACAAACAGGTGGTGGTCTCAAAACTGATGGCCTTTTTCTTTAAATTTGTTGAGTTTTATCACTTGCTTGCAGATTGCTTCCATTTCGAAGGTGGAACCTTACTGTGCTGTGTAGCTGCACAGGGCCAACCTCAGACACTCAGCAGTGTGCAGACATTGGCAAAATCATAATCAAAATCTGAGATATCAGAGCAACTGTCCTTGCAGAATATTGCCCTTTGAGTCTGTGAGGTTAGGGAAGATGTTGTAATCTTCAGCATAATTGGGAGACCACTATATGATCACCCTTCTCCACAGACTTGGCTGAGGAAAGGCAGTAGTATGGTATTGCTTTGCTCGGCTTGAATTTAAGCAGATTGCAGAACCTCAGCTGCAGACAGACAGGAGGACTTGAGCATTTCTGATGGCAGGAATTGTGCTTGACGTTTCCAAGAATAATTGCTAACACTTTTCTATCTCAAATCAGATTGGTGCTAGGCTGCCTGTGTGTGCTATTGTTGTGAATGTTGAAACAAGCTATTAACAGCGATCTTCTTGTATTTCAGATGTGAGTGCTTGCCGGGTTACAGTGGAAAACACTGTGAAATAGATGATGATGACTGTGTGGGCCATAAGTGTCGCCATGGAGCTGTCTGCGTAGATGCAGTCAATGGCTACACCTGCGTCTGTCCTCAGGGTTTCAGGTACATGAGAGTCAGCTCCTCCCCTGGACTGTCTTCTATACATAGTGTTGGGGCGCTTTCTTTAATCGCTTTTATCCTCAGAGCTAAGCAGCCTCTAGATATGGTATCAGTCTGTCATTCCTGCATGAATGGATGGCTCAGTGCTTCAAATCTTACAGATGAGATAGGTCTTAATGAGTTAACTGAATATAGAGGATTGATGATTGTTGCTTTGAAAACAGCAATTTGCCTTTTGTGCTGTGCTGTGTTAGTTTGCCTCAGCCTTTCCTGGTAAAACACTAGGTAATACACTCACATGAATTATATGGAGATAAACTCTGCATACACAAGAGTGAGCAAAGGATAATAAAACTACATATATGAACCTTCAGACCTGGCTGTAAGAAAACATGAGTCTGAGGATTTTGTGCCAGTATCTCTATGCCTGTTGGTGGATGGGCTCAGTACAATTTGGGCTGTAAATTTCTAGTCTCCGATTCTGACAGCTGCCAATATATCTGACGCCTGGAAATCTCTCTGTCTGTCAAAGATAAGTGTTCTGCTCCAAATGGATTCACTAATCATTGCCTGAGGCTGGATACTGGCTTACTTCCAGCTAAACCTTCTCTGTGTTTGAAATACACACATGAGACAAAGGAGGAGCACCTGAAAAGATCAGTCTTGACAAAGAAGAAATTGCATGAACACTTATAAATCATTTTCTCTGCTTTGTATCTGCAACTGTTTTCATTCTTCTTGCTTTCATCCTTGCTGGGTTTGGTTTGGTTTGGTTTTTTTTTCCTTCTCAACACACATTTTTATTGCAAAGCAGACAGACTTGCCTGAATAGGCATTGATATATAACATGATGTCAGCCCATGGTTTCACAGAATCAGACGTTATTTACAGGATATCAGATATCCTCTGAATATCAAATTCGTACCCTTTTCTCCATGTTTCATTCTCTGCTTCAGTCCCTTTGATGGCCTTAGGGATCTTGCAAATTGGTGACTGGCAAGGATAACAAGTGGCTGTCCCACAGTGGAATTGTAAATGCTCAATGTTATCTAATTGTTGGAATTGAGAAATGGGATTGCAAAGCCATATCTGGAGTCAAGGGTAACTCAAGCCTGTCATCAGACGGTAGTGACTGGGAGACTTCTGCTGCAGGTCCTCTGATTTTTAAGGCATGTTAGTACTAGGCAGTGATGAATGTGAGGGTTCTTTTTTCCCAGGAAGGCAGAGTCACAGTGTTTGGCAGAGATGTTTTGAGCTGTGACACAGTTGAGCGGAGCAGCAGGAGTAGGTGGAAGACTGGCCTGGGTCCCTTTCTCCATACCAAGCAGCTCTACTGGCAATTTGGGCAGTGCCTCTGGTTGGCTGATCTCTCACCAAGGACTTCAAGAGCAGAACCTGGAACAGCCCAGCCTGCTCCCTCGCTCAAATGATGGGGTTTCATTCCACTACAAGTCCTCTAAGAAGAAGAAACATCTTTCTACACAAAGCTCCAAAAATCAACTACTAGCTTAGACAGCACTTTATAGCCCAAGGTAGACTTGGGTGAGCAAAGTAATCCTGCTGCCTGTCAACAGCAAAGCCAGGATTAACTTGAGGTCTCTTGTTTGCTTTCTCGTTTTTGCACTAGTCCATGCCACCTCCCTAAATCTCCTGTGCAAGGTGCAAGGGAGCAAGGGTCTTTTAGGAGAAAAACATTGCAGTGGACACTAACAGGCTCCCTCTGCCAAGGCAGAGAGCAAGCTGAAGCCCCTTGTGTTCTCCATGCAGAATAGTCCCTGATCTTGTTTGATTTCAGGATTAAAATTCTGCTAATAAAATATGATCTGCTCATTATTCTTTCCAGGACTCCAGCCTTTTGTGGTTTAAAGGCTTGCTGCTCTGAAGGGGGCTGATTTTTTTTTTTCCCCCTCTTAAGGTTGCAATTGCAAAGATGGTGATTGACAGAGTTCAGGCTTCTGATGTTCAGTTATAGACTCAACTGTTCATGTAGCATGCCTCAGGCACTGGGCTGTGCAGCAAGGAGATAAATTTGCAAGTATCTGAAGGCTGCAAGTGTTGATGAAAAGGAGAGAAGACAGGGGTGGTCTGACAAAGGTAACTAGGAGACCTAGGATGATGAGTAATAAACTTGTTGGCTAAGTATCAGGAATCATTTCTCAGCAGTAAGTTTGCAGAGTGACTTACCAGTTATCTGGACCTTATGCTGTTGTAATAAATGCATAGACCTAATACAATTTTATGGTTGTCACTACGCTGTATGTTAAAGTCACTAGGAGTCACACATTAATACGGATGTTAAAACTTACATCCTCACATAGTTGAACAAATGGCACTCTGGTAATTCCTAACAACGTAGGACCTCATATGCACGATGATGCACCTCTGATGGCAGCCCCAAAAAGCAATAGTACCAACATGCACACACCTGTTTTCCATCTTAGCATTTCCTATTCACTGTTCTTGTGTAGTTGTGCTCCATGCAGCACCTTTCCTTATCACTCAGCAACCTTTTGCAGTTACATAGTACACTTTCTTCCTGAAAAGTTTTCAGTGTTTTCTTCCCAAAATAACACTCATTCACACCCTGTAGATGCAAACATTTTTAAGAATTTGTGAACCCCATTGGATAAAACCTAACTTATCATACTTTCCCTCTAGCAATCAGCCTCACAGTAGTGTTGTCCTGATAAATGTTGCTCTAGTGGGGAAGCACACATTAGGGCTGCTAAGCGTGATAGAAAGCACTGTTTCTCCATTGTGTGGATGCTTCAGAGTTCCCCACTGGGATAGTTTGCTGCAAGAAACTCAGCAGTGATTATTTAAATAAATGAGATTGTACCAGGCAGAATAGATTTGGCCAAGCTATGCAAGTCAGGCTGTGCTCCACATTCCACTGCTGGGGAAATAAATAATATTAATTATTTCTGAAAATATATTTTAAAATAAAGAACAAAAGGCCTTGACAGACACTTTTGCCAATGTATCTTCTAGATGCCAGTAGCAGGGCAGCTGCACTTGTAAAGCCACCTACTGAAGGGGTTTCACAGCAAGGGAGACTTGTGCAGGAGCTGTACTAGGAGCTCAGGGAATCTTTCAGAGCAGCATCAAGCACAGACACAATGGCTTCTTGCAACATTTGCTTTCTGTTAGGGGAGGCTGTTGCGGATTGCATGGATTTTTTTATTATTATTATTTTTAACTTCCATGAAATTAGAATGATATATACTGACTTTCCTTCTGCTTTCTAATTGTTGCTCACAGGCAAAACAAAATGATTTGCATTAGGTAGAACAAAGCTAATAAGCTGGGTTAGCAGTGCTCCTTTCTGCTAGTCATCTCTGGAAACACAGTTACACCTGACATCAGGCCAGGGGTGACAGCCATCTGTGGGGTTGAACCTAGTTTGATCCCATTGCTGGCTCTTCTGACATGTTTGCCAGCCAGCTGCAAAGCCTTTCACTCGCAAGAAAGATCACGCATTTAATGAAACCAGGCTTTGAACAGGAAAGTGCTCCAACTGGACAGTCCACTTCAGTGCCAGGCTAGCAATGGGGACATGGCGCTGATGTGTCCTCAGCTCATCAACTCTGGCTGGGTCTGACTCCTGTGCTGGTAGGCAGCTACTACAGTAACTACCTTAAATCGGCAAGATTGCTTTCTGTGTATCTATCTTCCCATGTGATTGTTCCTATTTTTTTAATATTCCCTTGTTTTCTTGGAAAGGGGAACCCAAACCACCTCTTGCTGAGTGGTGCTATGCCCCCCTTAGGTACCGCACTCACCCTCCAGGAACAGGGTGGCCTGTGGGTCTCTGCCAAGAAGCTGCAGCAAAGGGTCTCGCTCAGGAAGGGAAAGCTTCTTAGTCTACAGCTAATTCATAGTTTAGGTATATTCACAAAGAAGTGTTCCCTAAAACAAATTTACTTTGAGAAACATATCAGACTGAACTAAGATTACTATTTCCCATATGCAGTTTTTCCCCCATACTGTACTGCCTACCACACTCCCATTTCTACTGCTGCCACAGCAGGCTGAACATTGTACTGACTCTGTGTGTCTCCTCTGAATACTCCTTGGAGCAAAGTAAATGGGGTTCATTGATTGCCAGCAGTATTGCCTGCCAGATTACACTTTTGAGATACACGTGTCTAAAGGAATAGATTGGCTTGTCCCTATGTAAGATACGCTATTCTGGTAGAGGATATTTACCACTTGGCTGACAGGGAGTGGTTTGCTCCCCCCTACCACCACCCAGAGCCCTTTGCTGATAGTATCAGCAGTCTGTGACTGTGCCCACTTACAGCACGAAGTATCACCCAGGCAGTGAGGGGAGATAAGGGGTCCCCGTTAACCACAGCTCCCTGCCCCTTAGAGAAGTGAGGTAGTGACGGGATGGGCATGGGGAGGCTGGCTGTGAAACATCACTCTGTCCTGGTGGTGAATAAAAGAAGTTTAGGGCAATGCAATGAGAAAAGTGTTGAAATACAATTTATCCTGAAAAGTACCAAGAGGTGGTTCTGGCTGACAAGAAAACATCTGCACGTTTGTGTACACAATCACAGCCAATCCCCAGCCACACCAGGGCTGGAGCGAGATAGTCCCTGTCCCGCGTGCACATGGGGCAGCAGCAAGAGGCCAGCACAGTACTGTGCTTTAGGCCTTGGAAATCTCCAGTGGTGTTTTTCACCCTCCTCATGCTTATTCTTGTGTAATAGATTTTTCTTTGCCATACCCACATCAGCAGGTACAAGGCCAACATACAGATTTGGGCAGAGTTAGGAAGCTGGTTAGAATGTTCCATGTTGTAAAACGACTGTGGGGAAAGGACAGCTTTTCTGGCCTTCTCCGAGGTGCAAATCCCAAACGTGTGTCTTTCAAAGCATTCTTCAAGTTTGCCTTTTGTAAAAGTAGTAATGTAAACCCCTGTGTCACTTCTCTCAGACGTGACAGAAAAGCAGAGCAACTCTGTTGCTTTTGAAGCAGTTCAGGATCTAGCCCGTCTGTATTTTGTTGTGTATTTCTCTCTCTTTCGTGTTTCCCAGAGGCAGACCAGAGAGTGGTGTGTGTTGGGAGAACGGGGGCAGGGAGGGGTTTGGGCTCTCATCCCACACAGTGCTAAAGATAGAGCCGAGATACTCTGCAAAATTTCACGTGAGAAAATGTAAATGGAAAGCAGTCAGCTCCATTTCCTTCTGTTATAGAGGCAGCAGGTTCTGGTCCCTGTGGCTAAGCAAGATTGGTCTTGAGTATGTTGTGCCTGGTTTATCTGCTGTTCTTGCACGTCTTGTATCAGTACTATTTACTGTAGGGTAATGGCTGGGGTTTCTATTCTAATTGTGTCTAGGAATGTTGCCTAGAAATTCGCTGAGCTTCCAAGTCTCACCTGCTTTACTGGAGAGGAGCAATGTTTTTGGCATTTTTTTTGCTTTGTTTTCGTAAGAGTGCTATTACTCCACAAAGTGCTCCTTGAATGGCAGGAAATTCCTAGTGGGACAAGTGGGATTTCACTGTTCCATGACTGGGCTGATAGGTTATTCACTGCATGAATGGGTCTGCCACAGTCCTTTCCTGGCAAGCCCTCTGCCCCCATGCTGACGAACACTGTGTAACGCAGACAGATGGTGCAGGAGCCTGAGCCCACAGCCCTCGCCGCAGCTATCCCCACGGTGTTCCCTGCTGCACAGCCTGACACACGCTCCCTACTCACCAGCTACCAGTTTTTCATCATCTTACCGTCTACACATTTTCAAGCAGTCACAGAGATCAGTGCAAAGACTTTATGTTCTCTCATCAGTACAAAAGGTTGGTTGGGTTTGGACAGTACTTGTAATGATAAATTTGGGGTATAGGTGCAGGGGCATGCTGCGTGCAGCCAGCCAGCCAGAGAGCCTGGCCCGGTCACTTTGCAGTACCTGTTGATTGCACAGGCCCAGTGCAATCTACTGGGCAGAGATTCTTCATTTACTTTTTGCAGTTTAATCTGACCCACAACATCACTGTGAAAGATGACTGCAGCTTTTTGCACTTTCTCCCTTTTCTCTGCTCCTTCTATGCTGGTATCAATATTTCAGTGTAGCTGAGTTATTCCAGCAAATAACCTATGAAGCATGCAGCCATGCTGAATCCAGGAAGGCAGCCTGGGGACTGTGCCATCGCTGCTCCTGAGAGGTGTACTCCTGGCAGATGTATTCCTGGCAGATGTGGCCCAAGCCTCAGAGGTCAGAGGTCCCTGCATGTGGGTTTTGCTCAGCCTCTTGTATAGTTGAGACCGAACCACAGCACTCTCCTCCAGATCTGAATATGATTTGAGTTCACAGGTACTCAGATCTGGTGTTTGGTCTTCAGTTGCCTCTGACTCTGGAAGCCAGCCTTTCCTTTGCATTTTTCTGATCCAGGACATTGCCAACCACAAACTCAGCTAAAATAAAGTTGATGATCATGATGCTCTTAGAAACAACTAATTCAGGGCAGCTGCCCATCAAATAGTGTGGTATCAGTGCATTACTTCTGAGACTTTTTAGCAGTTGCCCATCTGTTGATGATACACTTGCTGATGCAGAGTAAAGCAAGTGAAGAGGCTGTAAAAAACACTAAAAATAGAGGATTTTCCCCTTGCTTACCACCAGCAGAGGTAGACTCAAGTCACAAAGCCTAGGATGGAGATTTTTGGCCGATGAGTGGTGCATGTTTCTGGATGGCAGAGAGAGCGGGTGAAGAAATCTCAGGTTTGGGCTTTAAGTGGCTCCTAGTTTTTGCTGGGAACATCTGCATGGCACAGTGTGGGATGAAATCTATTTTAGGCAGACTGCTGTACCTTGCAGAGCTAAATAACAAGTGCAGTACAAATTGCTTTTGATATTTGAACTAGCTCATTCAGACCAAGCGTGGGAATTTCTGTACAGCACTATGCTGTATAGCTTTCACACAGTAAAATGGGCACGTGGTAGCTGAATCTCAGAGTCGCTATACCACAGTCGTAGTACCACATCAGCATCTGAGAGTGTTTCCTTCCTTAAAAAAAATGGTGATAATTGAGGCTGCTGCTTCTTTCCTTTACCTTCTACAGTGGACTTTTTTGTGAAACTCCTCCACCAATGGTTCTGCTCCAGACGAGCCCATGTGATAACTACGAGTGCCAGAATGGGGCTCAGTGCATCGTCGCTCACCATGAGCCGGTCTGCCGCTGCCTTGCTGGCTTTGCTGGCCAGAAGTGCGAGAAGCTCATCACAGTCAACTTTGTTGGGAAGGATTCCTATGTTGAGCTGCCCTCAGCCAAAATTCGCCCTCAGGCAAACATCTCCCTCCAGGTATGTTACACAGAACACCCATTGCCAGCCCACTGCTCTTCTGAGCAATAATATATATACATGTATATATTTTTCTATTCTGAAGGAACAGGGTCTATTGGACAAGATGCTGACAAAGTTAGAGACAACTTGTGAGCCAGTTGTCTGCTCTAAAATTACTGAAATGTTAAGGAGCAATTAAGGCACCACTGTACCTTTGTGGACACATATCCTGCCTCCAGAATCTTGCCACTCTCTTATTCCCAGACTGTCAACATAACTAGAGATGATTCAGCAAACCTCCCTGTCTTCTTACCGATTTACAGCATTGTGTTTCGTCCTGTAGAAATTAGTGCTTAATATTAGGAGACTTATTAAAACAAGCTGCTCTAAATGACCTTTCCAGACAATATTTTGCTTACTCTGTTACTGTGCACATTCAATAGATAAAAGGCCAGGGATTTTGTTACAGTCCTGTTGTTACACCTAAAGTTGTTTCACAGTCTAAGTTTCAGAAGGCAATGGAAAATAGATATTAAAGGTGCCATGCCACTGCTGTCAGCTCTGTGGTTATGGATCAAATGTATTTTGCATACGTAGTCCAATATGACATTTAAGTGATTTGGAAGTCATTTGCATTCACAATCTAGCAGGCATTAAACGGATTATTTTTTTTCCTAATATCCCACAGTAAATGAGGGAATAACTTCTAGCTTTATATGTTTTCTAATGAAGAGATGTGCAGAGGACATATATGACATGACACATCTCTTTCTTAGGCCACTGATTGTTAATCTGGACTATTTTTATGCTAGATTCATCCTGCAAATGAAGCATCACATTTCAAAAGATGTGAGAAGAAAAATCATCCCTGTATTTTTATTTTATTGCATTTATTTTCTCAATTTGAAAAAAAATTGTATTCCACAGTTGGAAATTATATTCTAGACTTACTTGATAGAGTTTGGTTGTAATTAAAATACCAATGTCAACACATGGGAGAAAGGACCGAATTTCCACATTAGGAATACATTTTAAAGGGTGATTACTGCAAAGTTTATTCTAATGAGAAAATGCTGTAATTAATATTTATCTTTTCTGTAATAGTTTGAGTATACAGTTTATGTGAAAATGACGCTGATTCGTGTATATTTGAAACTCCAGTTTTACTTCAAATTCCCTTTTATTTAATATCACAAAAGAGATTCTAAAATGTGGGCACTCTAAAATATGGCTCCCAAAGGCTCCAAATACTATAGGTCAGCTTTAAAGCTGAAAATTTGGACATTGTCTTCTTAAGTGTACAAAATACATTACATCAGCCATAGCTTGAAAAATAAAACAGATTATTACAGAAAGCACATGCTCAGAAAGACTTTCTCACTTCTTGTTTCCCAGGCTGAATATTATTCTTGCATCCCGTAATTAATCACTAGTGTATTAGAATTAGAATACAACATTGATTATTAAGAACAGATAGAGGAAATCTTATTAAAAAGTGTTTGAGCTAAAAAAAAAAACATTTCAGGGCAAAAGAATACTACTTAAATATACATATAAATGCAAACAGATTTTTAAATGTGCTCTTTAGTCTTGTCATTTAGCAACCATTATAAAAAAAAAAGCAAGATATCTCAAGAAATATGTACTGTGAAAATAACAGGCAGGTAGTATCCAAAAATCCCAAGTGTCTTTTTTTTTTTGTCTTTGTTTTTTTTTGTTTGTTTGGTTTTTTTTGTACTATAGGGATATTTAAGAGCTGGAGGCTGGGAAAGTGGAGTCCTTGTTTATTGATTCAGTGTTCAAGCTTTTTTTTTCCTTGGCATTCATCAAAACTAGAGGGATGAGGTCTGCTCTATTCTTCCTGACTCTTTAAATGTCCCATTTGAACACAGCATGACTTGCTAATAACTCAGACTGAGTGAATAACTCCTGGTTATGCTAGATGTGGGGACAGGTCCTTCTTTCCTTCTTTTGATTCATAAAAAGTCTGTGAACAGATCAGCACCTGATGAAATTAATTTGCTTGTAATTGTGACACACTCCTACTGCCAGAGCTGATTTTCTAAACCTCCACTTCAAGCTGGGGTAGTAGCTGAGAAATAAATTCATGTGTCGCCAAAAATACAGCCATAGTTTACTGACAGAGATCAAATAAATTGCAGCTTTCACCTCCTGAAAACTAGCGCTCATTTGAAACAAGGGAGCCATCTCTTAGTTGGGAGGCTGACCTGTTTGTGTATGAGATCACTCAGTGTCACCAAGACCTTTTCGTGTCTCATGGCTCTTGCTCTCATTGTGGCTCATACATACGATTTATTAGATCATATTTAAATTGCATATATTATTTTGGTTTTATTTTTAATATAGATTTATTCCTTTTTTAATCATTCTCAAGCAACCTTACCTGGTTATTAATGTTTCGCAGGTAGCAACAGACAAGGACAATGGCATCTTATTATATAAAGGAGACAATGATCCTTTGGCTCTGGAATTGTACCAAGGACATGTGAGGCTCATCTATGACACACTGAATTCTCCACCTACGACAGTATACAGGTAAATAGCTGAGCTTTACCAAGACAGTTGATTTCCAAAAAAGATGGACAGGTAGGATTTTTCTAAGACATGTGCATGGGAGAAGAACCTTTTATTTTACTTCACTTTATCTCTTTTATATATGTAATTAGATAAGAAAATCAGAATACAGACTTAGCTAGAGGCTGCATGGTTAAAAATTGGCATTTATTGGCAATACTGGTGATACTGTGTCCTACTGCGATTGCAGAAAAACGTGTTTTCTCATCTATTGTAATGATTTCATTTCCAGTGAATGATGAAATAGTTCCAAATAATCAGTTTCTTTGTTGTTGATATTTAGCATTAATTCACTGTACCAGGACTGAACAGTGACTGTGCAGGATTAGACTGTGTCAAATAGGAGGAGAAGGGCTGAATTCCTCTACAGGGTGAATATTTTTGGAAGAATGCTTACCTGTATCAGTAGTAATTACAGCAACCATGGAAAAGCACAAATTACAACAGTAAATTGTAGGGCAATTTGATCTTTAGATGCTTGATTTTGGGGGATATCAAACCCACAGTTTGTATTCATTAGTCACAAGAAAGAAAAGCAAAGGTAGAAGTGAAACCCATGCACAGAGGCATTTTCCAGGAATAAAGAGATGTGCTGCTCGTGTCTTCCACTGCTCCTTTAGCAGTCCTCTCCCCAGGTTAACACCCTTCTGATTATTTTTAAGCCCTGTTGCTCCAGTTTGTTCTATGTAAACATGCAGTTGCGACCACATGGAGCCCTTTCGGGTTCAATACAGTTTCATGGTATTGTGTATGCAGAAGACGTGGATTTCCCAGCCCATCTCACTCTTGAAGGAAGAGCATTCTATTAGAGCAAGTGAAAGGATGTCACCAAATATCACTAGCCAGGACGGGCCTTGTACTTTTTCTGGAAATTTTTCTCAGCACTTGATACAACTGGAATTTTTCAGGAGTGTGGTAGCTGTGCAGAGATTGCTTGAAGGGGAATGGTGACTTGTTTAAGAAAATAAGAAAATTATTTCTGTATAAAAGTAAATTGGATAATATCAATGCAGGATGTTACCAGGAAGAGCAATGACTTGTCCACTGTAGGAATGAAGAAAGTAGTTTGTTAGTGATTTTCACCAGCTGGATAGGTGTGAAAAATTTCTCTGTGTGCCGCTGCTAATCCTAATTGATTTCATGTTAGAGCAAAGCTGAAGTTGTTAAACAGTTTTATGCCGCTAATTATAACATAGGGAAAAGCTCATTATGTGTGGGCAGCAGAGGGGGTGACAGATTGGTGTGGATGCTTGCTCTCCATTGTCAAGGGCAGAGCGGTGTGGTGACAAGAGCTGTTGCCACCATCACAGCACTTTATGGATCTGCCGCCTTCTGGCCAAGTTGCCAGCAGTGGCAAGCAGCAGTGTCCTCATTATTCCTGCGCCCTTCATATTGATCAAGGAGGAGGTCTCCATTCAGACTGACACCTCATTACCATAAGATTAATGGCCTGTTCACTACATTTTGTACTGTGTGATCTGTTGAGATGGGAAAGAAGCTGCTTAATACGATGCCCTTTCTGAAATGTCACTCTAATCTTTTATTAGTTTAAGGAGTGGAGCAAAATGGGATTAGCATGGAGCTTGATGGGAAAAGATTAGGGTGATTGAGAAAAACTGCAGCTAAAGAATGTCAAAAAGGGCCTCTAAATAGATTAAAAGACTTGTTTTCCTTAAGGGCTGAGGAGGGGGAAGGAAACCTGCTTCTCTCCTTACAGTCATAGGATTTTAGGGCAGAAGGCATGAGTAGATCTGGTTTGACCTCCTTGTATATCCTGTTTGACTTTCAGCTACGGCATAAGCTCTGTTTGGCTAAGACATGACTTCCAGCTTGGCACCGAATTTTGACGGGAAAATACCAAATAATGGAAATTCCCCCATTTCCTTTAGTAGGCTGGACAATGGTCAATCATTTCCATTATTCAGGCATTGGCCATAATTTCTAAGTTGTGCCTCTAATACCTTCTGGATGTTTTAGAGGCTTTTTCCAGGGAAATTAAAGTCCCTTTATACCTGGTACTGGCTCCCATGAGTTTATCTGTACTTTTAATTGTGTTGTCTCCTAACTTGCATTTTGATGAAATGAATAGCTGATTCAGTGTGATGCATTTTACCTTAAGAATTTGGGGAACTCCTTTCTGCAACTTCTACAATTTTTCATTTTTCATTAAAAATAAGGTTACTAGGAGAACCTAAAACATTCAAATCTTAGCCTCATTATTGGTAAAACAGTTTCCCTTCTCTATCACGTACTCCTTGCTGACTTGTTTAGATGCCTCATTTAAATCTCAGTCTCAGCAGAAGTGTTTGCCTTTGAGAAGCTCTGCTGAAAGACTATTAGATTAATTTTCACAGGCAATATCAGGTGCTGCTATGCTCCGAAGGGGTCCACTTCTCGGAATAGATAAGCAGCGCTTTGGCTCCTGCTTTTCCTCAGAAGAGTCTGCCAAAAGAGGAGGAGGCCTTAAAATACTGCCTGGTGGGAACTGTGCCAGCTACAGATGCAGGAAATCTATAACTGACCTGGTCCTGTGTTGTAACTGAGATGTTTTGCTGGCTATTTCAGGTACTCCCATGATGGGATGTGGGAAGTCATCGGCAAGCCACATTATCTGTAATTCTTCATCAGAGTCTCCATGATAAGATTTATTAATAGTACTTAAGAACAGTAAAATTAGCAAAGTACTTGGCTAATACAGGTAATACCCTGTAGGGATACGACAAAACCTGTCATCAGACAGGTTTGGAAGCCAGCAGTGAGTGAGGCATACTTGGTGGTAGTTTTCAGTAGTATTTAGCAGAAGGGTGCTGGAAGGATGAAGTACACAATATGTTACATTGCCAAACTCTCCCCCAGCCCCTTATTATACAGCCAGGGTGAAGGTTTGTACCAGACACGTGGTGTGTGTGCTCTGAACTTACTGTTGCAGTGTAGTCTGTGGGTGGCCTCACTTTGCAAAACTATTGTAGGAGATTGAGGGCCAGGATGTGTGACATAATAGCAGACTGCAGGCATGCCAGGAAAGAGCAATTCATTTTATCTGCTCTGTGAAAGCAGGTTGTCTCTCTTTGGCTATTGGAGTGGACCTGTCCCTGTATCTTTGTTGCTTCTTTGAGCAGATTTAAGTGGAACTGCAGTACAAAGTTAGTCTGAAAAAGCCCAAGATTAACTCACTGTACATTCAGGTTTGCTTTACATGTATTCATTCCTGTGGTATGTTTGGATAGAAAGGTTAAAGTTGACCTTGCACTTTTCTTTCATTCTAGTTAGATAAAGGTCAGCTAATGTCTAAGGGAAAAGACTACCTAAAATACATTGTCATTTATCATGAAGATAGAAAGAAATATAAGTTAATGCATGAATATGCAATGATTGAACTCGCCCTTTTAAAAGAAAAGCTGACTGGTCTTTTATTGGTCTCTTATTATTTTATCCTCACTTGTAAGCTGCAGAATAATGGTTTCCTGGATGTCATAGTAAACACCTTAAAGAAGATCCATTTTTTAAATTAGGATTCCTATTTGTTGCTTCTTTTATTCTATTGAATTACTCTATAGATGCACAAATGAGAACAGAAATCTGTTTCTGAGTGCTTTGTTGACCTCCTGGTTTCTGCACTGGTGAGAGTTACTCTTCCATGCCATGACAGTACGTAGTACTGAGCGAATAACAATGAGTTATTGGAATAAAGTAAATCTTTCACACAGATACCTTACCTTAATTTAAAAATACCAACTGATGAGGAAAGTGCTGCTTTTATTTACCACCATGCTCCCAATTGTTAAAGTTTTAATTAACAAAGATCATGTATTCTGTAATTTCAGCATTCAGCCATTGATACTGGTATCTGTTTAACTGTATTCTATAGGGAGAGCTCCTGTTTTCAGTCTTTTTTCCTACATCTGTTCCTTGAACCAGAGATAAGACCTTACTTGTAATTTTTTTTTCCTGATAGGTTATATGCTACTACACAGTCATATTGATTTGGATGCTAAATTAATCCTTCCTAATAGAAATGGAAAACAGAAATTTGACACAAGCTACCGATGTAATTCTCTCCAGAGTTTCCAGGTTGCCCTGTGTCGTGGTTTAACCCCAGTCAGCAACTAAGCACCACACAGCTGCTCACTCACTCTCCCACACCTTGCCTTGGTGGGATGGGGGAGAGTATCGGCGGGGGGGGGAAGTAAAACCCAT
>VZTL01033304.1:0-22333 GCA_013400535.1 Scopus umbretta
TCCCAGACAAAACCAGCACAACAACAACATAACTGGGATTAATGGGTGTCCACTAAAACTGGCTTTCAGTTGCAATGGGCTCTGTTTCAGGGTTCTGGAAACAACCAACAGCCCTGCCTGTCCCTGCCCAGACCCCGCCCCGTCCCATCCCTGCCCATGGCCCAAGACCCCATTTCAGACCAGCCTAGGGCCCTCAGTCCTGTCCCTGGCTCATCCTGGACACCTTCCTGGATTTCTCTGATTGACCCTGGACCTGGCTCATGCCTCTGGCTGGCTGGTCAGCGACCTAATGATGTTCTGCACTGATGATGAATCTGAACAGACTGATTTTGCCAGCCAGCTCTGCCATTTGAGGCACAGTGAGACAGTCACTTCCCAGCTGCCTCATGCAAATGAGAACCGTCTCTGAAAGCTGATCAGCATCAGATCACCTGAATCATTCTGCCTGTTGTAAGGGACAAGTAAGGGGTGGGATACTCAGATTAAATAAGGACTCTGTTTCGCTAGCTCCTTACCACCAAAAAGTAAATAATTTAAGTGTCTAATAAGTATTTAAGGCCTCTTCCACTGTAACCCTTATTTTCAAAATTACCATTTTGTCTGGCTTTTTTATTCTGTTTTGGCAATCAAGGACGACAAGCCCCATACAAAATATTCAAATAAATCTGTGGTGCTATTTATTATTTTTTTATCATTCCCACATGTACTTTTGTCCTGGATGTTTTATATATTTTTATCGTAATTGGGCTTTGCACACGATTAGTGTGCAGTGTTATCTGTATGCAACTGCTGTATTTTGGAAGACATCTGAGCATGTCATTTTACCTCACAGTTGTGTGAGATAGCTGAGGCAAAAGATTTCCAGGGTTTGTTTTTGTTTTGGTTTGGTTTTTTTTTTTTTTCCATTTGGGTTAGACATTTGCAAACAGTTTTTCAAAGCCTGATTAAAACATTCCATTTTCCAATTGGCCTGAGGGTAATGCATGGATGAGCGTGTCTGTGCTTAATGGTTCTTCCTCTAGAAATTCTGCAGATTCCCAGAGATGTGAAATGAAGTCTATCATCAGAGTCTAGTTTTCAGATTTTCATTATGAGTAAAAATTCTTTACAAGAACTAGATTACAGTTGTGGAAGCAACACAGCAAATAAAGTTTGCTTCAGGCTATTGGCTAATTAGTTACTGTGAGAATATAAGGGCAGTTTACTGGAGCCATTTTGAAAGGGTCAAGGATGTCTGTAGTCATCTGTTAGGAAAAAAGAATCAGGCAGCAGAATTTAATGCAAATAAATTACACAGTTACACACAGTTATACTTATTTTAAGAAATGTTTAGAAAGTACTACAGAATTTTATAGAATCCTCAGTTTGTGGCTACGTTACGGCGGTGGCATTAGGGCTAAAAACCTTGTGTGATTTTGACAGTATCACAATCAGGTTGCTCAGGCTCATCAAAACAGGGAATTGGTAAAATGGGTTTAGGACTCAAAAGAACATTTTTCCTTTACTGTTTCATTTCTGCAAGAAATAGGTTGATTTGAAAGTTAGGTGGCTTTTTTTTTCCTTCAGTGCAGTTGGCTGGCTGGCTGGTGGGCACGTCTTACCTCCAGGAGCTGAGCTCTTCAGAAGCCAAGCTCTTCAGAAGCCTGGCTGGTGGCAGGCGCTCTTAGAGGTTCCTGTTTTCTCAGCTCCAGCACAGGTCACTTTCCAGGCATCCGACTCCTTTACCAACTACTAGACTGTTTTATAGAACTAAAAGCCTCATACTGTGGGATCAGTGCCTGCCATGGTCCCATCTTCATATTCTCAGGGTTTCCAGGCCCACATGTGACCTCCAGACATGCAGCAGACTCTGTGTTTCCAAGATGAATAAGTGAAATAAAAAATTTCCCTGAACTAGAAGAAAATATCTCTGAGAAATTAGAATATTTCCATAGACTTGCAATTCAATATCCTCACCAACTTTGACAGAAAGTATGGTGGTTCCTATTCATCAGTAAAGGGATTGTGTTCTTTGTCAATTAACTTACTTGATAAAGAAAACAAAACATTGGCTTTATGGATTATTTTATGCATTGTAGAACCAGAGATATTGTCAGTTGTGTTAGCCAAAGTTCATGGAAGGAACTGTCTCAAATTGTTCTTTCCACAATTTTAACATTTATCATCAAATGCATACATTAGTTTTAGCTATTGGAAATTAGTTATCTTACAAAAAGAACACGTATTATTAGTCTGAGACTAATAGTTCATGAGTAAAAATGTCACACAGCACTTCCATAATTGCTGAAAGTTTGGAATAAACTTGAGAGAAAAAGACTTGATTGCAAAAGATCACAGGTTGACCACAGAAGCCACAGCTACTTGTCTGGGTACTAGTATGTGGCCTAGGAATGGAGTTTATGCTGCTGTTTGAGATCAGACATCTTAAAATCATTTAATCCTGTTAAATTGCCATATGGAAAAAAAGAAGTCAGTTTCCAACCAACTTCATGTGTACAATACAATGCAGAATTTCACTTCAGAGTCTGCTGGTGTATTCTTAAGCACAATAAAACTATGCAGTAACAACAGACCCAAAAATAGATTTGCAAAATCAGCAGCATCATTCTCTAGGCAGCATTAAATAAAAGCATAAATCCAGAGCATCGGTGTGAAAGTGCCTCTGTCTTCCTGTTAGTGAATTTTATATAGTATGTAATTGAAACAATTACAGAATGCCCAGAATGTTCTGAAAAATTTGTCCCATCCATCAAACAGTAAGAATATTCAAATGATACTATTAAAGGTCTTAACAAGCAACTTGACACAGAATAAGCTAACTTCTGACAAAAAGGGAAGCAGTGTTTTCTCTGTAAGCCACTCTCCCCAGCCATTTGATGGTGCACTTCTAGAATACCCTATGGAGGCATCCACTACTGGCCATGCTGGGGGAATCAGGAATGGAATAAATGGACCACTGGTCTAATTCAGGATGATAACACCTGTGCTACATGGAAACACTTTGATGAAAAAAGATTTTACACATCACTGGCATTTAATGTCCCCCTGTCTATGGGAGTGTGTGATTGTCCCTCAAAATCATTTTGTTCCGTTTGCATAAGTTCAGATGCATAAAACTGTCTCTTTTTTCCTTGTTGGCGAGAATTTGAAACTCCTACTCTGGGAGCTACTGTATTCTATGAAGCCATTCTTTTTCTGCTTTTGTAGCTCCTAGGACAGCTTTTTTCCCCAGACAAAGTCAAACATCTAAGTTTCTGTTGTATGGGAATCACTTCTTTTCTGATGCACCAGTGCCAGAGCACAGCCCAGTGTCGGACTCAGCACAGCCTGTCGCAATGGAGACAGAGGTTAAACAAGGAGGTTTATTCAGTTCTGTTGGGGAAGAAACACATCCATTAACAAGTTAGAGGTTTAAAGCAGTCAAAAGGCCCATTTCAAGAATAAGAGTGTCAGTTTTCACAATATTGAACTCGGCAGGTACACAAAGAATGTCATGTGTCACCAGTGCAATACGATAGCCAAGTGCAGGGGTTGCTTTCTTCAAGTCTCCTAAAGCAGTTCAGGCTTCAGACCCTTTGAAAAAATTGCAGATGCAGGCAGAATTGACACAAGTGAACCAGTGGCTGGCAAACTGAGAGTAGTTCAGTAAAGTGAGGCTGTCCTCGAGGGAACAAGTGTCCCGGGGTGCAAGTGCCATTGTAGAAACTTATTTCAGGAACAAAACAAGCTGAACTGCATTTATCTACACTCAATTCTAAGGCTGGGAGTGGAGGACTAGAGTCAATCACAACCTTCCCAGTGAATCAAAAGCTGTATTTCAGTTTGCCAGGCTCTTAGAAACATTTATGGCAAATGAATCTTAAGCCAACGGCAGGCATTTGCTTTTAGTTTAAATGAAATTACTTTCAGAGCAGATGCAGAAGCAAAATAGTAACCACCTTAGCAAACCTCATCTGAATGGCAGGAGAAACAAAGCAGATGAAAAGAAAATTAGGAGGAGATTGGAGAAAAAAGGAAAGGAGAAACAGAGGGTTAGAACAAAGGTTACAGGACAGGAAGAAGGTAGAAGAAGGGAAGATGGAAAAGGGACTAGGAGGATCCTCAGCAATGCTCTACAATTCATATGAATTTCTTAGTTATCCATTTTGACAGGCTGTGGTGATAATCATACTAACCATTGAATATCCTCTTCACAGATCAAGAAATAACATCAGGCAGCATGTTAGTCATATTTGTAGATTTTTTTTTTTTAATTAAAAAAAAAGAGATATCTCTGTTTTGAAACACATTTCATATTAGCATTGGTCACTCTGGAATTTGCTGCAAAGAATATTAGTTTAAGCAGAAATCAGCATCTCTCAAATAATACTGAATATCAAGAAAGTTTTCAGGAAGTTATGTAACCATTCAAATTTGTTTAGGTAGCACCATCCTTTCTTTTTTACTTTTTGGCCAGAGTTTCCCTAGCCAGTTCTCACTTACCCTCCCTTTCTGTGATCCCTGTAGCCTCTTTGATCTGTATTTTAAAATATTGTCAAAGCACATAAAGCCTACCTCAAAGTCTTCACTTGTCCTTCTCTTTCTCTGGCTTACTCACCTCCATGTCTGTTACTACCTCTCACTCCCTAATCCCTTCACATTCATATAAGAAATATTTCCTATTTCTTCACAGATCCACCAGCTCCATGGTTTCACACTCCACACGATCTCTTTAGGGGTGTGCATGTATGAGTGACAGAGACACCTCATCAGCCTTAACTGATATGAGTGCTGTGTGAGGCAAGCTCACCTCCTTGATGAATCAGGGCCAAGATAACCATGCTCCTGTGAATTAGTAGGCTGTCATTTGTTAATACCAGCATGAATATCTCAGGCTGTTTTATTTATATGTTTATTTTATTAGAGCTCTATAAATCTAGTATGTAAATTATCTCAGTATTAGACTCTGAAAAGCGATTCCCACACCCAGGGCCAAACTTTCAGAAGAACTCTTTCCCCTTTAACATATTTGAATAAAATTGTCACTGATGTTGATGACTTCTAAAAATGCACCCATTGTCATCAGGTGGTTAAACTTGAATAGTTTGGTGCTGAGCTCTTTTGGAAATCCATTCCAAAAACACATCTGAATTTTCACTGTTGCCCTTCCTTGTTTTATTTTTTATCATGTTGCCAGTGAATAGCATCATTATCACTCTACTTGTACCAGAGCATTTCATATTTTCTACATTTTGATTAGCTACGTTTGGCCTAATTAGAAATGTGAAATCAGGATGGATGATAGCAACCCTAGAACCACACTTCAAACACCGTTAGAGGCATTTCAGGAAGGGGTCAGAGAAATAAACTACAGCTCATTAGCCTGAGGCTATGAATGATCTACCAACCATACACAAAATTGGCAGCCCTTCTGTCTTTTGTCCTCAAGGAGCCTGTGTATTAAACTAATTGTTAAATATAGCAAACAGACTGACAGTCCAGTCAGACTATTTTTGCACATGTAAAATAATGGGGTTATTTGGATTTCATTGAAATGTTATCCATATATGTTTTACAAATGTGCAAGCACTTACATGCTTCATAGAAAACCTTCAATACTGGCCTGAGAATTTAAAGCAGTCACTCTAGTGTAAACTGCCTAGTTAGAGAAAAAAAAAAGAAAAACTTATTTACAAGGGAGAAATAAGTTAAAATGCATACCAAAAGACTCCTTTGATGGCTAATTCTTAGTATGTGTGGAGTTTTGTCATATGACAACATTCTTAAGAAGCATACTTAAATGTTTGGAATAAGGGTGAAAAATCTCATTGTGTTCATTATTTTATGGTACACTTTTCTAATTCCTGTACATGTATGTATAAAGACTGTGACATGCTTCTCACTTCCAAAATTATATTTTTTGAAGTTAAAAGCTCTTGAGATGGTCAAAAACTGCTGAGTGAGATTTATTCAATATTAACTGATATTATTCCTTACTATTCTCATTAAAAACTGGTGATGCAGCACAATGACTTTGTTGGCAACAATGAAAATGACTTCATTCTATTTCTTGATTGGAATTTTTAGATTATATCAATCCACTGTCCATGTCCTTTTTGAGATATAATATAAAATTACCATAACAAAGGAGAACGCTATATGCACAGAGAGCATTGCTATAAGAAGAAATTGAAAACAGCATATAAAACAATCTGTGACTGGAGAGGAATGGGAGGTGAGAGAATGAGGGAAATAGGGGAATTAATTTTATCTAACTTTACTTATAGAAAAGATAGGCCTATAGTCTAATTTAGTTGTCTATTATCCTCCTACCTCCTAACCAAAAGAGTTGCTTCGGTTTAAAATTTTTCCCTGCAGTGGTTTACATGAAGAGCCAGTGGATTTTGTCTTAATTGTTGAATTTAATTGTTTGTTCCATGTTAGCACCAAAAAAATAAAACAAAACCCATGTGAAACAGAAACTGCTGATAGCTTCTGTGCATAAATTTAAGAAGAACTGTTCTCTGCAGAAGACCTTTACAACCCACCTGTCAGAGTTAGTCCCAAAATTCTAGAATCAGTAGCTTCTAAGGGATATTTCTTATGTCAAAGAGTATTTTCAATATTGTATAACTTAGGATGGGTAACTTGAATTATTTACTATTCTTTCAGACACTTATAACCTTTCCGAAATTTAGACCATGAATTTGAGCACAAATTCTTACTTTTTTACCCTCACTCTTAGTCTTTTAGTAGTTTTTATGTTAAAAAAAAGCTGGTTTTGAGTTATGATGGATGGAAGATTTGCTAGTGTTTTAAATAAAAGTTTTAGAAACATAAATTGAAAACAACATCCACAGCTCATATGTATGAAGCACAGATAAAGAAGATTACAGGATTTAACAAATATGCATTTATTAGCATCATCTTGCTGAGGAAAAGAGTTGATATTAGTAGGATTACGCATGTGCTTAAAGCTAAGCATATGCTTTCATGGGTCAAGCATGCAATGATCAGAGCTAGTAGGACTGAACTTTTGTTACTTACTTTGTCATCCTTCCCCTCCCACCAAGCAAAAGAAACTTTAAGCCTTCTGTGGCTGCTCCCAGTGTTTGTCAAAGACTTCCATTCTAAAGGATTCCTTGCTGCTTCAGTATATGCCATATCCAGTGATTACACACAAATGGATCATGCCATACATTTGATTGTATTCCAAACAGCTAAATCATGGCTGCAAACAAATCAAAGGCAAATTTTCACTGCCCTCAATAACTGAAGAATTTGGATTTAAATAAAATCAGTTGGCAAATAGCAGCAAGGGATGTTGCTGTCACATTCTCTCCCATCTTTACTTGTGTTAGAAATTTAGCTTTAATGTATTTTCCTTTCTATTTTTAATGGGAAAAACACATCCATATGATGGAGATGATGAGATACAGTTGTAGTCTGAGTTGTGAATAATCTAATTCAAGTTGTGAATTATCTTAATTTAAATCTTTCCAAGATTATGATACAAAGAAAACTGGATTAATGCTTTAAGGTCAGAATTCTTTTTAGTTGCTCTTAGAAATCTTCCATTGTAATTATAACAAAAAGTTCATTACATTTTGTTTCTTTTTCTCAATATCATATATTCTCAAACTGAAGCTGGCATTAACAAATAGACATGCTAAGTAATCATGCAACTATGAACTGGTATCCCAAATATTTATCTAGACTTCTTGTTTTCTTTTGATTTAGTATGTGACAAAGTGTTCTGAGAAAACACACAAAAAGCTGCTTGGGAAAAGAAATCTATCAAATGTAGTGTCTATTATTTTCTAATTCACAACACTGATAAAGCTAAAGCATGGCTTAATATCAGGTGGGTTTGAAAAAGTCTGTTTTTACACTATTATTTGCACTTAAATAAACAGACAGAACACACAACAATAAATGAAACAGAAAACGGCATTTTTAAAGAGTAGAAACAGCCTTCCAAGATCAGTATAATTTTTCCCATCAGCTCCGATCATATAGGCAAATTCTGCATTCCTTTCCTTAATGCAGAAAAGGCTGCTTAGGTCCAGAGCCACCAGAGTATTTAAAATCCCTTGATCAGCTAGGACCATCAAAAGGAAAAGATAACATAGCCAGATTTCTCTAACATGATGTTTTAATCCAACTGAAGACTTATGGGTGCTTGTAAAGTAATATTAAGCAACCTAAGCTGTATTTAGTAAAACTAAAAGCCAAGAAAATGGCCCAGAAATCTGACATGCAAGAGTACATCAAAGATCTAAGTCTTCCACAGACCATTCAAGTTGTAGTCTGCATTGTCTTCAATTGATTTTATACCAGTGTTAAGACAGAAACACAGTAAAAAGTCATTGGATGTCTTCACTATACATACAGATATTTTTCCTTAAATAAAATTCCTCCAAATGTTTAAAAAATTGTATTTTACATGCCTGCCTTCCTTCTTCTTCCAGTATCATGAAGCAGAACAATGAAAGACGCTACCTTGTGCTCTGTAAAAAATTTTTGTCTTCTGTGAAGCAGTGCTGGACCTTCTGTGAACACTATAATGCATCAAACAAGAAATGTTAATACCTGTTCTCTCTGTAAGGTTAACTCTGCAAATTCAAGGCAAAACTATATATATATATTTTTTTTAACTGAAGGAGGTATACAAAGACTCTGTATATGCAGAAACAAATCAGAGCAAAAGCATGCCATTTTCACAATAACATAAGTGGAATTAATGTAACCAAAGGTCTTAGCCTGTTACAATGGACCATTCAAATCACAAGACAGTTGTATAAAATGGACGCAGTAGGGTTATGTTTTCGTTTATACCAATTTAAAAACATAACAGCAGCACCGTAGTTTATTGAATAAATATTGTAACTAAAAGAAGTTTCAAGCGCATCCTCCTTATAAAATCTCTTAACTAAACCTGTAGCAAACTTTTAAATATTGAATTCTTTGCTAGCATCAGTTTAGACAGCTAAAGCTTTAGCAAACTCCGATGCTATCAAATAGGTTGCTTCTCATTTTATCTGTTTCCCTCCCTGAGAGTGCAATAGAAACAATTAACCAGATTTCGATTAACTGCTTGAAAAATCACCAGCTGTTTTTTCTCAGTCACTTAAACCTTTCATTCTTGACATAGATTTAGCAAGCGATACAGACAATAGCAAGGTTTTTTCCCAAGGAAAATTTAAGCCGTAGTATATTCATGACAATGGAAAAAGAGTATCTATGGAAATCTGGATTTGAAGTGATTGCCCATTTCCTCTTACACTTTTTTTTTGAATTTATTTACTACTTTAAGACCAACTTTATTATCAATAAAATAGGAAGCTATCAGTATGGTTTGAATCAGCTGAGAAACATAGAGGATTCACCACAGACTTGTAAATTTATCTCAACTTTAGCCTCAAGTAAGTGTGTTTTTCCCAGCCTGATCATCCTGGCAGCAGTTTTAATTTCTGTGATGCTTGGTTGATGTATGTGGGTCAATGTATATGTATATGATGTGAAACTTAGACATTTTCCACATTACAGATCATAATACTGTATACTGGAGGACAGCAGCATCATATAACGTGTGGGTAGTTGACTGGCAATGGACTTAAATGGTGGCTGAGATGGGATTACCAATCTAATTTTCACATTACTATTAAGATTTGCAATGAGGGCCAATACAGAGCCCACTTCACCCCTTCTCTCTTCTCACCCATGTCCTTGGAATAGATTATTTTAATCACATAAATACTTAATGCAAGTGTCTTATCATTTATTGTTTATTATGCTTGAGGAAGGGTCCATATTTGAGATGCAGAGTTCAGAGCCATTGATAGATGTCTTCTGTGAGCCTTTTCCAAAACATCTGAGCAAGTTTTGGTCTGAAATAGACTGGTCTTGTAGGACCAGGCAGATTTTACTACAATGAATCAACATATAAATGGCTGTCCTTGCAAAAAACAGAAGGCACAAAAACCTATAGGGTTCAGAAAAGAAAATCATCCAATATTCTCTTACACCTGTAACTCCAAAAGACAGTCTCTATGCTGAAAAGCTTTTGGACAACATTCAGTGACAGTTGAAGTTTTTTATTTAGAAGGAAGCATTTCCCATTGGTAATAGACAGAGAGAACAGAAAGTCTCTGTGGCTGATGGAGCCGATCATTTGGAAAGTGCATATTTGGACAGATGCAATAGATGATTTGGAGGTGAAGCCAAATAAATGTACCCAGGATGTCCTCTGAAGAAATCAAGCCACTTGAAAAAACACCAGGAGGAATATGAGGGAGAGGAAATTCCACCATTTTTTTTGCATCAGAGAAATCCACATTCTGGAGTTTTGTCCTAAAGGACAAAAAAACCTGACATTCTTTCAATAGAGTGTATTTAAAAAAAAAAAAAAAAAGTAGAAAACTTTTCAGGTATATGCTCAAGATGATATGAGAAGTTCACTTTAGATCATGGTAACTGCGGGGAAATTTTCAGGGCTGGCAATTCACCTCTTTAGAGCTCAGTTTTCTCATCTTTAAAATAGGAGTAGAGAGTAGTGTTTAGCTTGTGACAAACATAAAAATACGACTTTTACATGTCTATAGTGAGAGCAGCCAGGTAAGTATGAATGCCTCAGTTTTACAGATGTAGTACCTGAAGCTGAGAAACTTTTCAGTAAGTTGAAAATAGTGGAAACAAAAGTGTTTATATCCGTTTGTGCTAAATTCTTGTAGAGATCACAGTAGTAAAATCTGATTGCTTCCTCTAACATTTCAAATTTTTTACCTTCCTTAAACCAATGACAATCTGTTTTGTTCCATCTCTGGCTCATGCTTTATTATTTAAGGCATCTTCCATGCTCATTGTAGTGGTGTCTCAATTTTTTTTCTCAGGCCACTTATGATGACTTTTGCGTGTTTATGCACAAAACAGAAAAATGTCCATTGATTCCTTTGTAAGTTACACTGAATTTGGAAAAGTGAGGACAGCAAAAACATGTTTTTACTGGTAAACTGTGCAAACATGACATGGAAATCATAGAGGGAGCATGCAGAGTGCATGTAATACCAACATACCTTTTTCTTACAAAGTGTATTATATCACCAGAGGGACACTTTAAAATGAAACCTTTCAAAGTTTTGAGATATTTCAGTGGCATGCACATTTATAGCTAGCAATTAAACACAGAAATTATGGATAGAATGCAATTGGAAGTGAAAATCTAAAAAGTCTGCACTGATCTAGGAAGACAGCCTGATGCAAAGCATTATCTCCCAAAGGCCCTTCTGTCTACGTAGTTTTGAAACATACACTAAACCAGCTGCCAAACCTGGCTTTTAAATAGAGGCCACAAAAAAAGGTGTTCTGCATTTTCCGTGCATGCCACTTTACAAAGGAAAGAAGCACTGTCTGGCTGCCATATAGTCAGGCAAAAGGGAGCCAGCTTGCAAGTGATTAGAATAATGAAACTGGAAAGGATTAGCCACATTATCCAAACATGAAGCAATAGGCTAGTCAAACTAATCCCTGAGGAATAGTTAAAGGAAACAAATGACATGATAGACATAAGGTTACTTCTCAGTAAGATAGCATTAGACCATGTGTTACTTGCACTCATGTTCTGCTCGCATATTTTCTGAAAGCATATGCAAGCAGGGAGAAGGTAAGCTGACGTGTCTGTGTGACAGTATTGAGCTAGTTTTATTTCAGATTCTGCATGTCTTATCTGACTTTTAAAAATAATTAAAGTGTTATTAGACTGACTGATATCAATGGAACATCCACATCCTGTGGAGCCCTTAATTGCAGGAAAAGAAGGGTAATGATCCAGGTTTTAATATGACTGTGTCTATTGTGCCCTGTTGGATGGATTTATTATGCAGTGAGTGAACATTTTTTTTCCTAATTATTTAATTATTTTGGAACTGTAAGAAGTAATTCCCGTGCTAATTGCAACATTTATATTTTAGAAAGATAAATTAGCCCCAAATATTTTTTTCTTTTGTAAAAACTCATCACATATGGAAATGATGCCCCAGCTCTACGTTCATATATTGCTGGATTTATATCCATACAGAAATTTGAGTAATAAATTATTGCTAGACCTATTAACATTAAAAACACATGAAAACAAGACATGTAGGGGGTATTTCTAAAAGACCTAATTCAAAATCCATGGGAGTAAAAGAGAGTCCATCCAAATTCATATATACACTGTAACTGGGAACGTAAAATAAGGGTAAGGGCTGCATTCTCATTGAAATTATCATGCATACAGGGAAGGACTTAGATGAAGGGCAAAACAGAAACTAAGCTGCTACTAATTATCCTTTTGATGAGTTCAGCTGCACCACAAGTATGGGCTTTTAGCTGGGAGGGAGAAGGGCTCTGGCAGAGCTGTAGCCCTCTACTTAACATGAACCTTGCCTGAACCAATTCACACACATTCACTCACCTCATGCAAGTGAGCCCAAATAGACATTTTCTCTCCCTTCAAGCCAAGCTCAATGAATACCCCATTATATGGTTCTTGACTGCAGAGGGAAGTTTAAGGGAATGTGAAATATCAAATACTGCACTGTCCCAGGGATGGCTCAGTCCTTTACATTGTTTCTGACTGATAGGTAGAACATGATTCAGAGGGATATTGAAGTCCTTCAGTGGATGATTATGAATTAATCTGCCTATGAAGTTTCTTAACCGTGATCAATTAGTTACTAGCTTCTGTACTGAAGCTTGAGGGTGCACAATCCTACTACATTTTTCTCTCAGTTTAATGAGGTGCTGAGTATTCTCATTGTTCATAATCAAATCTCTTGTTAAAAATCCAATAATCAATTGGCTTTGATAATATCCTTTGACAATGATTTCCCCAGGTTAATTGCATGTGTTATCCAAAAAGTATTTCCTTTCACTTTTTATCAGCTACTTGATAAAAGTATTTTTTGTAACCTTTTTAGAAGAGCTGAATTTGGGAAGAGCTTATCAAGTTCTGAAGAAGTGTAATCATCCATTCCTAACCAAGTGATATATTAGATAATTTATTTGTGGCAAGACAGACATTTCAACAGTGCTTATTGTTTCCCATAATGAAAGGTTTAAATCTTCTTTTAGGTTCCTCTGAAGTTTAATTTTTTGTTGATGGAGACAAGCCAGTTTGTGCAAGATTTTTTTTTTTTTTATGTCAGGGCTTCAGGAATCCCAAACTATTAATTATATTTTTCCATTCTATAACTCTATGTTGTGAAAAAAGGAGGTGGAGGAAATCAAGTACAATAGAAGCTTTCACACACCTCACCCTTAAAAACAATACATTCCTTGCCTTTAGCAGGATTATTTATTGAGCTGCTATTTAGTCACTGAAAAGGGATTTTGTCATACACTCTACACCACTCATGAAAACTGCATCCTATTGTATTTTTGTATTTGCATTTGGCAGAAGTGCACAATGCAAGTGACAAATTTATCTCCTTGGCCAAGTTAACCCCAGAAATGCTCTTTCTACCAGAGAACTAAGGTTCCATGAACAGTGATTTCCAAACCTGAGTGACTTGTGTGTGAATTCCCTTCTTCTTCAAGCAGGGTTTTCTTTAGAGTGTAACTTACCTTAATTAAGACGACTGCTGTGTTAGCAAAATACATTTATTGTCAGTACAATAGATTTATATTTCATCCAAATCACTAATATCATTGGTACATAGTAATAAAAGACTTTATCCTGCAGTCTTTGCTTCAATAACATTCACGCTGTCAAGCAACACAGCTTCCATGGTTGTAACACCATACTTGCTTCCTTCTGTTCAATTTTCAGTCCAAGAAAATCTGTGCTTTCTCTTCTCATCTGCAATGCATTCTGAGGTCATGGACAAAGGCCCGAACAAAATTTTCTCTGAGAAAATCAATAATGATTTATGATATCTGACTTCAAAAAATGTTGTTTCATAAAAGTGATAGACAATGAAGCACTAATCTACAAAGACAACTCTGGGTTCCAGTCCATCTTTTATTTTATTTTCCAGCAGCCAAAGCACTGTATGGCAAAATGGCTCTTAGTTCTCCGAAGCTGCCTCATTTTTTAAATATGCTGAATTCATCAGCAAGCTGGCAAATTCACAATGTCTGCTATGAATAAGAAATTATTCAGAAAATACTATTGGAATATTCAGAAACAGCTACTCATTCAGCTGCATTAATGGCTCAGATACTTGAAGGCAAAGTAGCTTGACTCCAAAACTTTAAAAAGAAATCTAATGATACATAAACTGATCTCATGATCTGGAGGCACAAACCATGATTTTTACACTGTTCAGTCTGGCAGTGCTGCCATTAGTGGTGTATAATGGGCAAGGGAGCAGGTGTTTAAGAAGGCTGCAAACAGCAATATTTTTTTTCTTCCACCTGAAAGGAGAGTGGTTTATTCAGAGAAGACTGCCTGGGTAGTTCCTCATAAAATTTGATAAAAGTTTTTATTCCTTCAAGAACTGATTTTATTCACAATTCAGTACTGGTTTTGAATGAGTCATTGCTGCTCACAAACTGCAGAGGACCAGGAAATTAATTCATCAGTTACCTCCTCTAAAATGCTTGCCAGGAGTACTTTGGCCCACAAATATGTACATCTGTGTCTGCTTGCACGTAGATAGTTATTTGCATGTACATGACCCAGCTTGAATCTTTATAGCTGGTTTTCCCAGGATTGCATTCCAAACTTTCCATGTCCTCTCTGATTTACTATTTTCATGAGTTTTACAATGTGATATATGCAGGGATGAACAAGCTAACTCTGCACAAATAAGTGCAAGAGGCTTGAAATACAGGACTAATTAACCTAGGTATAATATTATTTTTATAGAATTGTGTAACTTGCTGGATTCGCATCCACTTCTTCCCAGTGTTATCCCGTGTTACTCCGAGGTACTTTTGGTACCTCGGTGTAACAACATTGTTGCCATCCTCTCCCACAACTGTGCTGGACATTTTGTAAAAGGAAAGATGCTCACAGGTTGCAGTAGTTGTTTGTCAAGCTCTGGCACAGTGCCTGACTCCTCTCTTTCCCTGTAAGAAAAGCTGGAAGTTGCATCCTTCTCTCCTATCAGAAGGAAATGGCATGATTCATTTTCCCAGGTAGCTGGCTATAATATCAGTGCTTTCTACCAGCTGTGGTGGACCCACTCAACTGTTCAGCTGGCACGGTGGTAACACTGAGCACATCTGGGTCACTCTGCTCTCCTTGCTTTTAGCTGTAGACTCTGACTGGACTGGAGGGATCTGCTGAACCGGCAGGTTGTGCTAGGGCAAGCAGACTGTCCTGCTGTCCTCTCAAAAAGGCTGTGCCCTGAAGTGTTGAAGTATTTCAATGCTGACCACAGCTCATTTTGTCAGTTATTAAAGCAAATACTTTTCCATTTCATGTCAGCTTTTCATGCTAACCAGCACAATGAATTTGAAGCAGTGAGCTTTCTCTGATGTTGACATCAGGCACATAAAACAGGACACTTACTCATAACAAGGCAGTGCTGATCTGCCCTGGGTCCCTAATTCTTTTATTCATACTCTGCTTAGGTGCCAGATGAAAGAAGGTATAATTCCATAAAAAGGAGATATGTTGCCAGAGCATTGCAACTCCACATTCAGCCACATTCAGAAGCCTCCACAAAACTTTCTATGACTGTACCGCATGATCTTAGCAAAATTCTTTGCACAAAGAGTAAGCAGTATTTATAAATATGCATATAAGAAAACACATTAGCATCATTGCTCTCTCCTATGTCTCACACCTTTTATTTTAATTTTATAACTTAATTCCTCCCACAGACCTAGGAAGAAACAACCTCCTTGCCTTTCACATCAAATCTGAAAGTGATGTGCAAATCATATTCTACCTTTAAATAATATATTCATTCACCTCACTGGCTGTGACAGGCATCTTATATGTATTTTGTGTATCATGCCAATATAATGTATTAAAACATCCATGAAGACATGCTGTTTCTATGCAGGAAGTAAGGCAGGCTTTCTAAATGGTAAATGCTGGGTGAATTTCTGGGGATATTGATAACGTTTCTCTGATGTAATGGCATTCAGTTATTTATGTCATAATCTAAGTTCCTACAAATCAGTACAGAAAGTCTCCTGAAAGAGGTCTCAGTTTGTATTCTGATGCTATCATTTACAAGCTATTTTAGACTAGATTTATATATAAGAGACTGCTTCACCGTTCTTAGAACAGGTGACGTTTTAACATGTGCAATCTTTTTCTTCAGCAGCCTTTAATATATGGGTACAAGTATTACTTGTTATTACAGGTAACGCAGAAAATGATGCCTATACTTAAGACTGACTAACAATCTCCACAATAAAACTCTTGCTTATTATATTGTTAGACTTAAACTGTTCAGGATGAAGTTTTTCATGCCAGACAGCTGCCTCAGGTTGCATGTTTTGGGAAAATTTCAAATACAAAAGGTACAGTCATTTCCAAGAAAGAAGTTAAGAAAAAAAAGGTACTGTTTTGCACACCAAGATTTTTCACTGGAACAGGATGTCCTATGACTGCCAGTGACTACAGCAATGGGAAGTCAGGAGAGAGTACAGCTTGTACACCGAGTATAGCCATACTGGTTAAAGTAGACACCTTCGGTGATGCTATGGCATGTCCCTTGGAGATCTGATCTTTCAGTTGCCTGTCTATGGGATCTCTTTGAAGTGAAATGCAGCCCCTGTTTGGCTCACACATTTGGTTTCCTCTTCAGTGGGAGAAAAAAGTGTGAGACCAAAGTGTCAGGCAGGCCCACCAGGGAAGAGGCAAGGGGGCTGCTCCATGAGGGAAGTCAAGCTGGGTTCATTTGTGACAACCAGGATGGAAAGTCAGTGCCACACCAATGGAGTGCCATCCCACTGTGCCCAACTGGGAGGGCAGGGCAGGGCCTGTGATGGGGACCAAGGTCAGCCTCAGCTTGGGGATTACAACCACCACCCTAGTGATGTGCCAGGTCCAGGGTCAATCCAGAAAGCAAGCTCATCAGATTGGTATCAGGAGATACAAGGCTGGTCACAGGCAAGGCTGTGGTGCAGCTCAGTCAAGGACCCAGGGTGACATCTCCAAACAGAGCAGGGAGCCTCTGACAAGGCCCCTCATAGCACTTCCTCTTCCCAGCTTTGACCAAGGCATGGGAGCTGACCCTGTGCACAGGCAGCCAAAGCCCTCAGAGGGGGAAAGAGGCCACAGGTCCAGCATGTATGCTCAGGGTCTTGACAGTGCCCTGCCTAACCTCAAAACAGAGGTGAATATAACCACCAAACTCCCATTCACACCTGCGATCTTGGACACCTTCCAGTGCCAACCACAAGGGTCCCCTTGAACTGTCGTGTTTCAGTGAGGCTACTTTCAAACTTCCCTTGCTTTCAGATGGTGCATGGCTCTGGGGTTTGCCCCTTGCCATTCCATTCACCCTTCCATGAGCACAAACACAAGCCCTGCCAGCACATGCCATTTCCTACCCAAGTGTCAGACCCTGAGTTTAGCTATCTACAGCTATCTGTTCTGCGTGCCCCAGTATCCCTGGAACATGGAGTACCATAGTCTCACGCTCTGTTCTTAGTAAATATCATGAATTCCACTCACAAAAAATGTTTCTTTTTCACGTACAGGTGAGACAAAAAATGAACTTGCTGAAGAAGCTTGAAGGCATATAAAAATGAGGCTAGGATTTCAAGAAAGGAAAAGATTGTTTTATTGGTAAGGCACTTAAATGTCCCACTGGAAAATTGCCTCCTACCAGAATGCTGTATAGGGCTAGGGAAGTCACTTCAACCTTTTACAATTGACTGCTGAATGTGCTCTTCATTTTCCTTGTAATCTACTTGATAGCTTTCACATTTGCAGAAGTGTTTGGTCTCACAAACATAACTGTGGCTGATTGGAACGCTGTAAATAACATGCTGTAAGAGCATATAAATTGCTATAAAATAGTAAATGTCCTGGGAGACTGGGATCTAAACACCTCATTCTGGGACCCAAAATTCATGGACACTTGGTTTGTTGACCCGACGTCTCTGTGGTTTAATTTCCTTTCTGTAAAAAAGGATAAAAATAATACCACTCCATACAAGTATTTGCAAAGCTTAATTAGTTGAGATTTGTAGAACATTCTGATGAATGTTTTAAGGATGTACATAGCCAAATTTCTAATTCTCCACTCAATGCTTGTTTAAGTGATGGGTTTCAGTTAAGATTGGGTATCACACTCTGCTTGGAGGTATAGAGACATCCTAAATGAACAAAAGACTAAGCTGATGAGGCAACTTGGTTGAAGTGAGCTACAAAACATTATGCACAATAATCCAGACCTATCTGGTTCTCCTCTCCCAGTCTGTGAAGTCACCTGCATTTGATCAGAGAGGAAGAAGACATTTTGTGAGAGGAAAAGGACTATGGCACTAATTTGTGACCGAACAGCATATTTCTGTTTGAGGGGCTGCTTAGCCTGGAGAAGAGAAGACTCTGGGGAGACCATACTGCAGCTGTTCAATATAAAAAAGGGTCTTATAAGAAAGACAGAGAAAGATGTTTTACCAGTGTCTGGTTTTAAACTGAAGGAGGGTAGATGTAGATTAGACATAAGGAATAATTTTTTTTATGATGGGTGTGGTGAAACAGTGGAACAGGTCACCCAGAGAAGTTGTGGATACCCCATCACTGAAAGAGTTCATGATCAGGTTGGATGGGGCTTTGAGCATCCTGATCTAGTCAAAGATGTCCCTGCCCATGGCACTGGGATTGGACTAGATGATCTTTGAAGGTCCCATCCAACCCAAACCATCTGTGATTCTATGATTCTATGTTTTTTTACTGGGACTTCTTTTTGGTTAGCCCACCAGTAGATGATGTCCAAAACTACATTACATCCAGCACCCTCCGAGAGCAGACTGACCAGAAGTCATAGATCAAGGTGGAGACCACACTATAGTCCAGTGAGACATGGACTTAATCACAAGGAAGTGAAATCACTTAATCACAAGGAAGTGAAAGACAGGATCCGACTGGGTAAGTTTCATTCTCACTGTGAGAATTGAAATTTAGACTGGTCTAAATAATCTAGTCAGGAATGCTTGCTATTTATGTACCACTGTTGATCACGTTACTCTCATTTTCGTCTATCCTGGATTTCCTCTAATCACACTGTTGACAACAGCTTTAGCTGAGTATTAACAATGGTGATAGTAGTGCTATTTTAGTTTGCTAACATCACTCTATTAGGGTTATACTTTGAAGCTACAGGCCTTGATTCATTAAACAATTAATAATTACTTGAATTTTTAATACATTTCTGTTACTCGAAGCTGGTTAACAAAGGTTAAGCAAGCGCTTAATATTAAATATCTTTAAACGCCTTGCTGAATCAGATCCTCAACAATGATACCAAATGACTACCCTAGGTTATCTAGGGTGTTATAAGTGTCTCTCTTATTGTGCTTGCTAATCTTTTTAATGTTTTGTTTGCTTCTTTCTTTTCCCTTGCTAAGCTCTGTACCCTGGAGCTTACACTGTTTTTCTATATCATGACTGGTTCATTGTTTATTTAGCTAGGCTATTGTCTAAGCTATATTAAAATTGTCCTCAGAGACAGGGTGACACCCATAATGCATGTATCCTTATTACAGCTAGAGGCACAGCACAAAGGCACTACTAATTTATTACAACAGACAGTGTAACCATTGAGCCCAGTTCAACCTTGACCAGAGGACCCAGGTGGCTTAGCCATACAAAATATGGCTCATTTGTATCTACCTATTTTGTATTCACAGCTGATATATAGCCATTGAGAATATATGGCTATAAGGATATAATAGTTATAGGTAGAAATGGATGAGGTGTCTTTAAATAGGAGATTAGCTTTGATAGTCACTTTTCCTTTTTCCTTTAGGATCAGGTTTTTGCAAGCTATTGTAGTCATTGGGCTGATACTGAAGAAAGCACAAAGGGGACCATGAGATGAGCAGAATGAGGGAATAGGTCTAAAGCAGTAAAAGGAGGAAAGGTGCAAATAAGCTGAAATGACTGGGACAACTATTTGCATCTTGTTTATCACCAGTGATAGCTATAATCAAAATTCAGACTGCAGAAATCTGAGAAAACAAGTTTTGTCTCTGATTTATTTGGACCAGAATTTCATTTGACCGGACCAATATCTGGAAGAGGAGCCTTGAATCTTACCAATATAACAGCTAGTTATTTGCCCCATTGACATTTTCAAATTCAGTTACTGCTTTTCCTTATGCCAGCTATATTCAAATATCTGCCCCTATTCAATCTTGCCCAGGCAGAGAAAATAAGGATGCTATCATGACGGGGATATGGCCTGGAACCAAGAGATATCACCCCCAAGGAAAATGAAATGAAAACGCAACAAGCATAGAAACTTACTGGTACCAAAAGCAGGGAGAACATGGGAAGGTGAGGAAGCTGCCAAATGCCAAATTACACGTGGAAGCAGTACTAAGTTCTCAGCCACAGACAGATTTTTTTTTTTAGAAGTCTTCCCTCCTAGCTCTGGATGACAACTTCAAAGCCAGGAGAGCTGGCAGATAAGAGGGCTATAATCTGCAGGTGTAATGAGTGCATCTGCAGATATTAACATAGAGAAAGAAAAAAAGAAAAAAAAAAGAAAAAAAAGGGGAAAAAAAAGAAAAAAATAAGAAAAAAAATATTCCACCTTATTGCAAAACTATTTTAGTCTCCTATTAAAAAGAAAAAAGAAATATCCTAAAAGAATTAGATTTCCAGAGTGGGGAGTAGTGGCAGCTTTCATGTTAAAGAGTCCATGACATATGAAGAGAGTTAACCAAAGTTTTAAGCACTAGGCGTGAAATAGGAAATGCAGTGCTCACAGTCACTGGTTAAGATCCTCTTATCTCACTGTGGAAAGAAACTGAACTTTATATGTTTCTGTTGCTGGCAAGGCAGTCTGCTATGGTTATCAGAAATACAGAGGAAAGTCTAGTTAGAGATTTTTCCCCTCTTTGGCTTTTATGCAACTACTATAGCTGATTAATCCAAGTCAACAGAAAAAATCAGCCAGTAGCATAGATTAAACAAGAGGATTCTGTTGTTGTTTACCCCTCTGCCTCCTCCCTTTTTATGGAGTTCTGGTATTGCAGAAATTTGTGATACTGATACATTTTCTTGTTACTATACATCACAGATCTGTGCAGCTGTGGTCTCCACAAATTAAGCATGATATTTTGCAAAAATAGAAATATGTTAAATCAATCTAGCTACAGGTTGTTTTTGTTTTTACAAAAGAAGAACTGATAGCACTTTTAAGAAGAGATCAAACTTCACCCTTTCTAAATGCTTTAACCACAGCCAACTCGCTTAAAATTGGGGCAGGTTAAAGCAGCAAATGGATCACAATTTCAAGACGGCCTTTGTCTTAGCCTTCTTGGAAACCCTTGGAAAACCTGTTCTCTTCCCTGTGGCAAGGTCATGACAAGCTTGTTTCTCTTTCTTCCAGTAAGCTTGTTTCAAACTTATTTTTATCTTTGCTTTAAGCTTGTAATCCTCCTTTCCCTTCTCATCTTGAATCAGACCTAAGTCCTCAGATACAGTGGAACCAAACTTTCAGTGTTTGAATGGCCCTCTGCAATCCTTTACAAAGGGTTTGTCCTTACAATTAAAGTCAGAAGAGTTAGAAAGCCACAGAGCAGGCTTACCCTCAGATTTTGGTCTTTTAACAAGAGATTGAATGATATGAACCTTTTTCAAATAATCCTTTGAAAACTATTCCTTAAAACAGTCAGGCAAACTGCAAACTTCAGGTAAATCCAAAAAACAAATAAACTGATATCTACACCAGCAGTGACCATTGCTAATTCAGGAAGTTCTTTGACCTTTTGGTTCAAAGTGCTACTACTGCGCGGCATCTTTTACAGCTGAAAGAGCACATGTTAGAACAAAGAGCAGAAGGAAGGCTTTTAATACGATCTAATACACCTGGGATGCAGGGTCCAGGTGTAAGAAATCTAACTGAGAGCAATAACAGGGGAATGAAAAAAGCTAAATTAGCAGCAAATTTGTGTACAAAAATATTGCTTAAAAAAGAAAAAAAAAAAGCCAGACCAAAAGGCAGACTAAGAAAATTTAAAGATAACGTTGAAGTGCAGAAATTCTGGCATCACTTCTCCAGTTTAGGTCTCTCTTCATTACAGAAGTAATCAAGTAGACACTTGTTCCAGCCTCTGAGAACAACATCAACACAAAAAATGAGTCTGAGTATGATGAAGGAGTCTGTTGATGGAATTAACAGACCAGACCTGATCTGTGCCACAATTTTAACAGAAGAGCAATTTAAAA
>VZTL01033305.1:6247-41008 GCA_013400535.1 Scopus umbretta
TTTAAAATTTTTTTTTGTGTTTTTTTTTTTTTTTTTTTTTTTTTATTGACAGAGAACATTTAAGTAATTGAAAGTAATTAATAAGTTGGTGGTAATCAAGGATATAAGTGATTATCTTTCCAACAAATGTCAAAAGAGTTATGCTTATATACTGATGTGTGTTGAAGTGTGGTATTGCACATTGTCTTTTATTTACTCTTTAACCACGGATTATTCATACTGCAACAACTTGTGCTGTGGTTTATTGTGTTCACAGTGAGGTACCGTGAATTAGCTGAATAAAGAGCACATAAACATAGATACTACAGCTCCTTATCAATGCACATTATTCACCAGCACTTCTAGTGAAAATGCTATGATCAGTAATCACGTTTTCAAAGGGACTATCTCAACAAATGTTCAGCTGCCACTTTGTGTAACCCTTCACAGAAACTGGCATCTGAAAAGAGTACAAAACTATTTTGTAATCAAAGTATTAATGCTGTAGCATTTGGATGTGAACTGCAAAGCCCCTCCCTCCTAGGTGATGGTAGGAGGGAGATTGTGATCCCTGCCACGAAGGCTTGCAACCAAAAATTTGTCACAGGGAACTGGGGAGGGAGGGATAAACATAGGACAGAAGGGGCACCGTTCCCAGACAGCCAAAGTCAATACTTATAGATTGCCTCCTTCTAACTTGTTAACAAACTGCAAGTGCATTCAAATATTAGAAGAGGAAGGACTGGAGAACTGGCTTACTTATATTTATAAAGTACATGTCTATTTTCTTTCTGAAAGCCCTTCAGCAGTTTTTTGGACGATACGGACAGAAAAACTGTTGACAATGGGTGACTCAATGCAAAAATGCAAGGGAGGCTTCTACAATGTCATATTTCTACAGCCATAGCAATATCCATAAGCAAGATGCTTAGCAGTGCTTTGTGAGCTGTACAGGCCGCTGCTCAAATAGCCCTGTTCCTTAGCTTTAAATAATAATGTAATAATCAATAATATCTAATTAAATGTCATAATAAATTGAGCTGAGCAGAAAAATCCATTTTATAGCGAAATTTCTGAACTTGGTTTAGTTATGATTAGATTTTTTTTTTTTAATTCTGTGAAACAAAAAGGGTTATGCACTTACAAACTCTTAGCTTCTGTTCTTTGAATAAATTGCCAGAAGGAGAGCAGAACAGAAACCACACAGGTCCCACCACAGTCTTGCATGGGTCTCACCATAAATTTGCCATAATCCAAGCATCGGAATGAAACCTGCCACTTCTCTTAATGGCAAATTCTACTGAAAATATTTTTTCTGACCATATTTTACAATATTATGCACATAATTTTTGAGGGCTGAGATGTTGCTTATTACACTTCAGTCTGATAATGTTTGTTGGTATTATGAACACTTGATAAACCATCTTCTGTGATACTTGTGGACATCACTACTGTAATTAAGCACTTATATCTGCCAAAGATGGGTAACAAGCTGGAATAGTAGCTGAACAAATTAGCATTCTAGAATGTTTATCCTGCTGCATTCAAATGACTACAGGTTTTTTTGCCTGACAGCACCAGCTGGGTTGGGAATCATAACCATTGTTTATATTGCAACTTAGAGTTTCTAAGCTTCAATGAGCTTGATGAAATGATCATTCTTTCAGGAGAGGCAGAGAGACTGCCTATCCTTAGTGAGTTGACACAAGCTCCTGTACTCTTGCAGACCGCAGCTAACTCTGCCTTGGCATTTTGTGTAGAAGCTGTCTGGGGTTAAGGAGTGTCATGTTAGGATAAGCACTGCCATCATGAAGACAGAGTGAAATTGTCTCTTCTTTATGGGTTGTTCTTACCTTATGAATCAATGCATTATAATGAAATGGATCTTTTCTGATGAACTGTCTGGAAGTTTAACACTAGCAGACCTGCTCTCCACAATGTATATCACAATTTACACCTGTGAAAGAGAGTCTAAATTGCTGACATTCCTTGTTCAACCACCTCCAACTATGAGCAGTTTTATTCACTGTAAAGAACTCAATGAAGAAGGAGCCTTTATTCTACTGGAATGTCAGATACCACTAAATATAATTGTGGTGGGTTGACCCTGGCTGGATGCCAAGTGCCCACCAAAGCTTCTCTATCTCTGTCTCAGCTGGACAGGGGAAAGAAAATGTAACTAAAGGCTCAAGGGTCGACATAAGAACAGGGAGATCACTCAGCAATTACTGTCACAGGCAAAACAGACTCGACTTGGGGAAAATCAGTTTAATTTATTACCAGTCAAAACTGAGTAGGGTAATGAGAAATAAAACCACATCTTAAAACACCTTCCCCCACCCCTCCCTTCTTCCTGGGCTCAACTTCTCTCCCAATTTTCTCTACCTCCTCCCGCCGAGCGGCACCGGGGGATGGGGAATGAGGTTGCAGCCAGTTCATCACAGGTTGTCTCTGCCGCTCCTTCCTCCTTAGGGGGAATACTCCTCACACTCTTCCCCTGCTCCAGCATGGGTCCCTTCCACAGGGTGCAGTCCTTCAGAAACAGACTGCTCCAGCGTGGGTCCCCCACAGGGTCACAAGTCCTGCCAACAAACCTGCTCCAGTGTGGGCTCCTCTCTCCATGAGTCCACAGGTCCTGCCAGGAGCCTGCTCCAGCATGGGCTTCCCATGGGGTCACAGCTTCCTTCAGGCACATCCACCTGCTCCAGCATGGGGTCCTCCATGGGCCACAGGTGGATATCTGCTCTATCATTAACCTGCATGGGCTGCAGAGGGACAGCCTGCTTCACCATGGTCTTCACCATGGGCTGCAGGGGAATCTCTGCTCCAGCACCTGGAGCACTTCCTCCCCCTCCTTCTTCACTGACCTTGGTGTCTGCAGAGTTGTTTTTCTCATATTCTTATTCCTTTCTCCAGCTGCAGTTTCTGTTTCACAGCAACTTTTTCCCCTTCTTAAATATGTCATCACAGAGTGACAGGTGCTACCAGTGTCACTGATTGGTTCAGCCTTGGCCAGCAGCGGGTCCATCTTGGAGCCAGCTGGCATTGGCTCTCTCGGATATAGGGGAAGCTTCTAGCAGCTTCTCACAGAAGCTACCCCTGCAGCCCCACTGCTACCAAAACCTTGCCATTCAAATCCAATGCAACAATGTATTCTCTGCAAGTTGATCAATGTTATAGTCCCTTAAAGTTGTTTGTTTGTTTGTTTGTTTTTTTAAAGAGTGTGATTCTAAGGGATAAAAAAGGATCTGTTTGTGAACCCACTGATGCTAAGGAAGGCTGGCTGTGAAGCTAGCATCTGCTTCAGAACACAGACCAACAAAATGCAAGCTTGTGTTTTTCTTACTCCAAGATTAAAGGACAGCAGCTACAGACTTTTATATCACCAGTAACAAAGCCTGGCCAGGGAGCAGCAGAAAATGTTTTTATAAGGACTTTGTTTTCTCAGATGAGCACTGCCCCAGAAGATGCACTGAAAAGACAGAGCTGCTCTCTATCCCACTGAAAACTCAGTGTTTTTCTAGTGTGCCTTCCATCTCACCCTTGGCATGGTAGTTGAAGAGTCATAATTCAACAATACACCTAGACAGCTGGCTTCATCAGGAGCAGGTCCCCATGCTATAGGAGATATGGCTAAAAAACAGCATTGTAAAGTCCAGGTAAATCTACTGAACTTAATAAGGTCATGAGAACATAAAACCACACAAATAATATCAGAGTTAAGCCTCGAACCCAGAGTGAGATAATAAATTTGAATTTTTGCAAGTGACTTCTTAGGCAGACTCCTTTTACACTCTGTAGTATCATTTTTGCAGACAGACAAAAGGAGAAAATATTTATAAGTCCAGCTTTATAAGTTAGGTGTAGAAATTATAATTTGTTTCCTTATGGAAATAATCCCTTTCTCACAAATGAACAAATGTAAAATCTGGATTTAAAACTTTAATATTCATGTGCATTTTGGAGACAAAATAGCCAAAGTTCAAATAAATCAGGGGCATAATAAACTAATTTTCTTGACTGACTAGACATTCAGGCTGCTGAGGCAAGATACAGTCATTCCTACTACTGCTGTAGCCATCTGTTTCCCTGTGTCTCAGAGCAAGAATGATGCCTGATTAATGCACTTCTTGCAAAAGCATAGCCTTTACAAGAAGTGACCTGTAATTATTTTTGAATAATTGTCTAATGAAGAAATTAGTCAGTCTATTAATATGTAGAAATTATCACTAACAACATCGGTCAGATCAAAAGCAAAGGCTACGTGCACTCCTAATCTTTAAGACTTAGGACAGCATATAATGTCTATGCTCCAGTGGGCTTAGCATTACTTGTGAACCACCGTCTCTACCTCAGAGAGAACTTTCCATATCATGATTATAGGCAGTGTTACATAAATGGTGAACTTTCTTTTTTGTGGACAAAGGTATTTCAAAACATTTAATTTCCTAGTGCAAATCAATACACAGACCCATGCACAGAGCCCAGTACTGATGCAGGGAAGAGCAGTGAAAAGCATCGCTTTTCTTCCTGCAGCATAAGCAGTGGCTATTGCCCATGCTATACTGCACTAAGCACAGCCTTAGAATTATTCCTATTTTGTTCTTTCAGTGAAACAATGTACCAGTGGGCTTATGGAAAAGTAAGGAAACAAACAGGATATATCTGTATTTATACAAGGCTTCATCTTTTGAGTTGCAGTGTTCTCTTAGCAACAAGGATATTCAAAGAGATGGACAGCAAATGCAGGGTCAGCAAAAGGGGTGGGAGAGGGAAAAAGGATAAAGAAAAGGAGAGAAAAAGTAATGCAGTGTTCATACAACAGTTTCAACAGCTGCTAAAAACTCTCTCAATCTAACCAATATCTGCAGTTATTGTGATAGACTATCACAGTATTTGTGGCATTACCCAATTAATTGTTCATGAGTCATTAAAGTAGCTGATCAATGGTGGTACATTTTGTCTGTTCCTGAGACTGTCTATGTGTCACGGTGGCTTACATCAATTCTGTTACACTATACCCGGGCCTGCCCAGCTGTGGTAGTTAAGAACTGTCTAACCTGTCCAACAAGGATTGCCAAAGTGCATCAGCAAGGGTTATATCTGCACTGATGTTTGTAGACCAACCTGGAATATCATGTGATAGGGAAAAAAAACTGGGAGAATAACTTGGAAGGGTGGAAACTGAGTCCTTTCCTTGGAAAGCTTCAGCTTGGCACAGACAGTCAGAGCTGATGGCATTTGGAGAGACAAGACAGACTGCATCCCTACTAGAAGCATGATAACATGAGGATGAAAGATAATAGTTTTTTACCAAAATACAAATATACTCAAGGTAACAAAAAAAATGCCTCATTCCCTTTTTCTCCTTCTTGCCCTGCCAGCAGTGTGTCATTAGGTGACAACTGGTTTTTTTCTATCATCTAGGTTTAAGCAATAGCTCATTTTCTTCACAACTTTGGCCAGCCTGCCAAAACTTCCAATTAATTCCAAATACAGCATTCTCTTGCGTAGCATGAAAACTCCTTATAGGGGCTTGAGTATATTAAGTTGCTGTACACAAGTCAAAGAGTCCACAGACAGTGATGCCTTTCAAATGCAATCAAGCTGGGTAAGAAATTAATCAGAAAACTAGAATTCAGGTGGTCTATATCCTCCCATCTCTGACCCCACTGAGCTATCATTTTCTCTACTAGGTGTTCCTTGAAGTCAGAATTTTAGTGAAGTTTTGCAGTTGCTGACTAAAAATGCTACAAAGCATAATGAAGCTAAACCCAGCACAGTAAGTAAGAGTTAAGTAGGACTCTATAAAAATAATATAAGCATACACAGTTGAACAGATGACATTTGCCTGCCTGTTTTCAAAAGATACTCTGGAGTGTAAGTCTCTGTTGCATCCATTTGAACACTGGCATAAGATTTTTCAGGCAAGATGAGCTAAAAATGCTCATAAATTATTGGTTAGGATGAAAAAATAATTCCCCAAATACCCCAGACTCTGGGGATAGTCCATCCAAGGAATTTTGATTGGAATCACAAGTAATACATTATCATCTAAACATTCCAAGGCATGTATTTCTTTACAGTGTTTAATGCAACATTCAGCATTTGTTCCAATTTTTTGCAACTATGGCGCTTTTTTTGTGCCTTCTCCTATAATTCATATCAGTATATCGTTGTTTTATCAAACAGACTATAAAAATGACAATTTTTCTTTTACTGTCAGATACAGAAAAAATTATGCAAAATAATGTTTTTCCAATTCACTCATATTTTTTTCTGCTGTATTATCTCAATTCTTCTGCTTTTATGCTTTATGAAAATTGCAAAGAGAAATCAACATATACTGCAACCTTTGCAGTGCTAACCTTTTATTGTGCTGTGTTGCTTTAGTGAAATTCAGCAAGGAAACATTAAAGTCCTTCTATCAAGCGATGGTCCTTATATTTAATTTCAAGTTGGTTACAAGGCCAATAGAGTTGGAGAGATGTTTTAAAACCTTTCCCTGTAAAAACTAGAGAAGACTAGTTCTTCCACAACTAATGGCCCAGCTAAAATATTATCCAGTAGTCATATAAAACTCAGAGGATTAATTTACTTTTAGATGTCATGGGCCCTGAAGGACTCATTTGCTAACTAGCTCATGGAAATAATTAATGCTAGACATCATGTGATCTTTATATTAAAATGTCAGGAAAATAATTTCCTGGGAATCTCATTAGCACAAAACAAAATAGTACACAATATAGCCACCCACATTTTTCCAGCCCAGGCTTTCATTAATATGTTTGTTTCTTTCTTTCTTTATTTATTTAAATTAGATAGTTTGAGTATATATAAAAATGTGAATTAATATCTAATTTTACAAGGTATTTTATTACTCTACTCGCAAAATACTTAATAGAAAAACAAGTAGATAATTCAAATGGTTGCTAATCAGCTAAATCTTGCTGACTCGCTCAAAAGACACGGAAGAAAACATGAGCTGTTCCCCATTATATACAGAAGGAATATGACAATTCATTTCAGTCTCACGAGACTTTTGAAACTGATTCCATAGCTCATGCACTCCTTCTTTAAAGAGAGCCTGTAGGGACATGCAACCATGCCAGGCATTCAGGTGCTTTACTGTGTGCGGTATGTACTGTTATAAATGGCCATATTTAAAGCTATAAAGTCAAGAGCTCCAAAGTTATGAAATACCAGAGTGAAGTCTGTAGTGCCAGTTTTATCTGAACCCAGTGTTTGGGCATATTATGCTATACTCTTTAATTACATGAGCACATACTGTTTTTCCAACAGAATGCCTGCCTCAGGGCACAATATGGATGTGGCTCACTTACTGAGCAGCTAGTCAATATTTTGTGTTATCCTTGTTGTTTGAAGTGCTTTATTTACTGCATGCTACTCAAATCCAGCTCCGAAAACTGACATTATTTTTCCCACAGATTTTTTCTATGCTGCTCTTCAGTATAGCATTTCATTACTTCATAAATATTAATTATATTATTTTCACAGTGTAACTGAAAAATGAGAGGACAGCATTTACAGATCACATGCTTGAACTCGGAAGGAACATTCTAATTTCTAAGTCATATTGTTACAATTCTGATGATCTGGGGGAGGCAAGATTTGCAAGAAGGACTACCCCAGGACCAGATGGCTATTTACCAAGCACACAGGCTCATCTCACTGTAACTTATGATACTGTATGGCTATTTCCAGTTTCTGCTTGTTCCTCTTGAGTCATCATTATGATATATCCTCCTGCCCTGTTTTTTGCCCAGCTGTGTCCAATTCCCTCCTGCTGTCTAAGTTCCTGTGTCCAGTTTAGCTTTCTTTTGGTCCTTGCTCTGGCCTAATCTCTTGTCTTTAACCAATGCTCCTGTCTCTTGCTTCAGTTCATGTATTATGAACTCTTGCCCTTCTTCTTTCCTCCACACCTGGAGTTTTAACCTTCTTCTTACTTTTGCCAGTTTTAGGTGTGCTTTAAATTTAGTTTCTCAACTAATCATTCTTTGGTGACCATCAGGTCTGCACTCAACCTCACCAGCAGCTCCACCCCAGCTACTACCACTGCCCCTATGAGTGCAGCAGTTACAAAAATCAGATGTTTCCTTACATGTTTGGATGCATCTAATGAAACATACGATCAATGCTCATTGCTAAAAAACTTGTTCAAGAGCTAGATCAAACATAAGACTTAGGATGTCAAGGAGAATCTACCCTAGCAGCATCTTACCCTCTTTCCCATCTTTCATGAAGGCAGAATCTGTCAGAGTTTTAGTCTTCAGTAACTTAGTTACAGTACAGACACAGTCTACCCAACAGGCTTTAGCTGCACTGAAACTATCTCATCAAACGTATAACATAAATTTTACCCAGGCTAAAGGACCTCCAGTGTGGTGGATACCTCTGTATGGACCTGGCAAAGAATTCTGTGTCCTAAGCAAGTGTCAAGGTTCCACTTTAAAAAGAAAGACCATTGAACTCACGCTTTACCTGTTATCCCTTAAAGACTGAAGTTTTCTGTGATGAAGGGTGTCCAAACTGAGAGTAAAGTAGATCTATTCAGGAGGAAACTAGGCAGTAATTACTTTAGGCGGAAGATTAAGTGGTTCTGGAAAATATTAAATAAATACCAGAACTGATCTCTAAATCCTCTCTGTTCATTACAGCTGAGAAATAAAACATAGTTACATTATTCTCAATAAGTTTATATTATGCAACTAAAATAAAAAAAAAAAAAAACCTCTACAGAATTGTTTCTTGAAAAACAACTCCACTTCCATTCTGTGCACAGCAGCTTTTAAACCTGCCGAAGATTTATAAATTATGTTTGTCTCCTGGAACAACCCTTTAAAAAAAAGCAAAACAAAATAATCCAGATCTGCTCCTGGAACTTTCCTTCACACAAATAATCCTATTAAGCAATGGAAGCTCTCACATAACAAAAACCTCACATGACTAGGCATTGCCCTGTTGTGGAACCATCCTTTCTTTTCCACCTTACTAAAACTAACATTTGTTGGGGGCTGTATGTTAAAGTCATTTTTCTTCTGTTTATGCTGTCTGTTTTTCCTAGCATAGATTCTCCCATGCTTGGAGCATGGACAAATGACTCAAAACCTGAGTCTCATTTTTGGCTTTAGTAGGGCTTCTGATGCTATCTCACATTGTACAGAAGTAGTGCAGGCACTAGTGCAAAGCGCGTTCCAAAAGTGGTTGATCCAACAGGCTATTTACAGGTATGATAACATGAAGCGCTTGGTCTCCTTTTGTATTTTAATATACTAAGGTCTTGATGAAAGTTAACCCTGTAGTACTGGAACTTTTCATTGTCCTAAAGTAGTTATTCAAAGCTGAAGTTAAAAGTGACAACCTTTCTTAGGCAGCCTCAAATCTAATTCAATAAATAAAGACACCTTTAACATAAAAAGAGACTCACACAAATTACAGTTACAGTCTCATGGGTGCATAGATGTTATTATCTGTAAACACTCAGAATTTTTGCATTTAACAATAATTGCTCCAATAAGTTAAGCATGTGAGACATATAACAAATGTCAGTGTACATCCAAGTGACTACATTACGAGTACGGATTTTTGTTATGATAATGAACATCTTACTCTCCACCATCAATATGTGGACCTACACACAAACACCTTTATACAGAATTTACTGGGATTCAAGAAGACAATATTGGCTTGAGTACAACTTAGAAAAAAATGCAAGCATTAAGGAAATACTTGTTCGTTGTGAGTTGTTATGCTTGTTTTACATGATGTAACTCAATAATGAATCACTACAGAATCCTGATCACATCTATTTACCATATTCATATACACTCATGAAATTATATTGCAATTTGATCTAATTAAAATGTTTCACATTATTATGCTTTTTAAAAATGGTGTCAAGATGAAAACTACCAATCTGTAATGTCAAATCTAGTCCCAAGATCACAGTGCTGTTTCCAGGTTTTATTTCTGAACAGTTTTCTGTGGAGCTCCAGTAATTTTTTTTTTACTTTGACCCCCACAAAAAAAAATATTTCAAATTCAGATGGGAAACTTGCTGTTCTAACATTTCAAGGGTGTAATCCCCAGCAGCCTTCAGAGCAGAGCCAGTAATGTTAAAAGCATTAAATATTAAATAAGTGTTAGTGTCATAAAAGGAATTGCATGCACAGGGAAAACCACAGTTCCAGGTAATAACAAGAATTAAGGTAAGAAGATGGCAAGCTGCTGGATGACAGTAATGCCCTGGCAAATTTGGAAATAACTCGAGGCTTAAAAATTTCTTCAGTATACACTCTGAAAGCAAATCAGGGATAAAACCTTCGTGGACTTCTCACCCACAACTTCAGGCATTCCATGCGGTCAAAATAAAAACACATTCTTAATATGGAAGATACTGTCTCTTCATCCAATCTTCATCAAATTGATGTGCAGTCTGATGGGCTGAGGCAGAGTTACAGACAAAGACTGTGGGTAGCCAGTATCTTCCCAAAAGACCAAAATGGACTAATGAGTTCCTGTAGTGTATTATGTTTGCAAAACTCACTCTATAAAAGTTGTGATGTTAAAAAGAAGCCCTCCTGCTCTCTTAGGAAAAGGTCATGATGATCAGCAAGTACAACTAAGCCAAGGAGATTCACATTAATAGGAGAACTTGAGAACTTGTTAAAATAAGCTGGTAAGAGAAGCAGTTGTCATAATCATATCCAGCTGTCAGAGCAGTGAAGTGAACCAAAAGTTTGTTAGTCTACATAGTATAAAAAGAGGACTATGTATGTATTAGGGACCCATGCAAAATAATAAACAAGAAATGCAGTGTATTATTTTGTATTGGGAATAAGTGGAACAATTTCTACAATGAAAGTGTAGTCATTCCACTTTACAATGTCTTTAAATGGAAAAAAAAAAAATGGCTCTCTACAGGCAGAGCTATCACTTAGAGAGTCAATATGAGATGGAAAGGGGATTTGACAGTTACCTAGTGAGGTTCTTACTAAGGAACAAGGCAAGAAGAATGGCCATAATAGCTGCTTGCCATCCTTTAAGAAAGTGTGATTTGACTGTGGAAACATCCAAAAACCTTCACTGGGGGTTTGCTCTCAGTGCTGTCAGTCTTAAGAAGTAACAGTGACAGATTGTTGACAATAATACTTAATAAACTCCATGCAGTGGTCTTGCAGGCTGAGAAGTAGAAAGTGATATACAGAAACACCAGCAGTAAGAGGGAATTTGATTTTCTAGCCATTGTCATTTAAAAAGGATACTGCTGTTCACAGACCTTGAGCCAGCCTCATCCTTCCAGTTGTGCTTATCCACCAAGAAGTAGGCTGCAAGGTCATAAAACAATATGTGCGATTCCCTCTAGGAAGGTAGAGCTATCCGTGTTGAAATTAGACCATTCATTTCATAGCACACAGCCTTTGAAGTATATGAGAAACTAACAGATTCGGACAGCACTGTTGGGTATTCCAGACTGCACTCGGCCTTCGTCGCCTTTCTGCTTGTTTGTCCCCAAAGAAAGTGCAGCCGCAGCCACCACGTGTTACATGGCTCTCCTCATGGCTCTCAGACATAAGCTAGCTTAATCAAGAGAAGTGTGAAATCACAGCAAAGCCAGTGCTTCCTGTTTTGCAGATGGTGAGCTGCCAGAAAAGATCAGCCTAGACTTTAATTGCAAGGCTGATGAGAAAGGCAGGCAAGACGGGAAGGTACACGTCATGGTGTGGGCAGACCATTACATAACAGTGAGGCTGTTGCACATGTGGTCCAGTATGAATCAGCACACACTAAAAAAATGGCACCATCTCTGTTTTTCCACACTCCAGAAACAGAGAGATAAAATACACCAAGTTTTTGTCCTCCACGCTGGATGCTGAAGGTTCAGTTAGCTGACATGAACCGCTAAACAGCTGTGGGGTGACTTGGTTGAAGAGACAACAACAATGTGGTTTGTTTGCTTTAAGATGGGCAGGTCAGCGATGAATGTAGGAAACAGTACCAACAGCAAGGAACATCATCTGCAGTGTAGACAAAAGGTGGCAGTTGTCTCTTGCCTGTGTGCAATCTGCTTTATGTTTACGGGACCTCACTGATATAAGGCCATCTTCTTTGAGTCTGATCAAGAATCTGGTAGGATTATTATTTAAAACTTAAAAGCAACCTCCTTTTTTAACTTGCTCCAGGAAGATACAGAGTTAGTCAGGTGCATGTATACACATACACTCGTGTATATGTATACACATGCTCGTGTATATTGAATACTCATGCACTAGACACACATGCACAGACCCTTATATAGGAACATAGATTTTTTTTTCTTTAAGAATAGATTTTACCCTAAGGAAAGGAAATGTCCTGTGTCACTAAGAAAATTTCAAAGAAGCAACTGTGACTGGTAGAGCTGTGTACTTCTCATTCTTGTCTTACTTTTTTCTACATGGGCCAGTAGTGACAAAGTTGTGCCTCTCAAACTTACACCTCTCTAGAACAAGGAGGTATCCCTGAGACTATGTTTCTTTAGTGCTGAAAGAATTAGAAAAATGTGATACCAACTGCCTGCCACTAAAACGGGCAGAAAGGAAGTCAATAATCATCAAGACAGTTGACTGAAGTATAAAATCCATACTTGACTGAAGAAGTGTCCAAAAATGCCTGAAGTATCATGACCTTGATGTTTGCACTGTAAAAATCAACTTCACAATATAAGTGCTAGGAAATCAAAGATTTCATTGTCTAACAAAAGGATGCCAATGTGTGAAACAAAACATTTGGGGAAGTGGCTGTAGGCACTAGGCATCTAGCTGCCTCTATGTACTTTTTTATATGAGTTTATAGTTCTATATGGGTTATAATATATGCATTTTCTATTTCTATAATGCAGAATCAAGGATGTCATACAAAGCTATTTATAAATGTCACTAACTTAAGTGATTGTTTTTATAACCTAGCTTCAGAATAAAACACACACAAAAAAAATTTGTAAAATAAGTCACCTAGATAATTGTTGTGGTTTAATGCCAGCCAGCAACTAAGCACCACACAGCTGCTCACTCTCTCCTCCCTGGTGGGATGGGGGAGAGAATCAGAAGAGTAAAAATGAGAAAACTCATGGATTGAAATAAAATCAATTTAATAGGTAAAGCAAAAGCCGCACATGCAAGCAAAGTAAAATAAAGAATTCATTCACTACTTCCCATTGGCAGGCAGGTGTTCAGTCATCTCCAGGAAAGCAGGGCTCCATCATGTGTAACGGTTACTTGGGAAGACAAATGTCATCACTCTGAACATCCCCCCTTTTCTTCTTCTTTCCCCAGCTTTGTATGCAGAGCATGTTGTCATGTGGTATGGAATACCCCTCTGGTCAGTTGAGGTCAGCTGTCCCAGCTGTGTCCCCTCCTAATTTCTTGTGCGCCCCCAGCCTACTCACTCGTGGGGTGGTGTAAGAAGCAGAAAAGGCCTTGGCTCTATGCAAGCACTGCTCAGCAATAACGAAAAACATCTTTGTATTACCAATGCTGTTTTCAGCACAAATCCAAAACATAGCCCCATACTAGGTATGGTGAAGAACATTAACTCTATCCCAGCCCAAACCAGCACAATTATTCAAATATTTTGTACCAGAACATATTACTTGAAAAACAGCAGAGGAAGTGAAATACTCAAAATCTGTGCACCATAAAGGAGATTATCTCCAAATAGAATACATTTCATACATTTCCAAAAAGAATCTGTCTTTCTCTAAGAAGACAGACTGGAAGCTTGTAATATCTAAATACAGTACATATTTATTTAAGGAGTTTGACCTACTCATATTAGGGCTGGGAAATCTTAACCAATACCACTTTTTAAAAACATGATCCTCTGTTATAACTTGCTTCTTTCAGTGTATACAGAGAAGATGGTCAGTATTTCTGGAAAGGACTTTTGACTGAGAATTCAGGAATGTACCCTTATAATCTTTAGACATGACTTTTCCTGTAAATGGTCTACAAATTCAACCTGAGTCCCAGTAACAGAAAAATATCTTGGACCAAGTAAATTGAAAAATAATAAAACCATTAGAAGGCATCTGTTTTTTCTATTGCATTTTAGGAACTTGAGTACAGGACAAGTCATCCTCATCTCAATGCTTAAAAAGGCACCTCAGAGTCAGGATTCCTTTTTCTTTTTTCAGCATTCGTTCTGTGCTTTGAGGTAAACCACAGGATCTCACTGTCATAGATTGCAAATTTTTTTATACCTGAATCTGAAGAGTGCCTCAAAGCCTATTTGATATTTGACAAAAAAATTTCAAGATCCTTGGAACAAAAGTGCTCCTTTAATATTTCAATAGAAAGCAGAATATCATCCCTACAACCCAAGATGTGGAATGCATTTCAAAAGTTGCATCGTATTAGACAATACTCGTAATCTGTGGGGAAAAATAAGGAGTTTCATGATGTAGCTGGAAGCTAGAATCTGTTTGGACTTTCCATTTACAAGTTCTGGACACAATTCTGTCACAGCAGAAAAATAAAGCTAGAAAATAACTATTCATATGTTTCCAGTTGTGTGCATTACCCAAACTTAATTTTATTTTTCTCCTGGGATGCACAGGTGGACTAATGGATAATTAGCTGGTCAGACTTCATTATGAAACAGTATATAATTTACTTTGTAGAGTTCTTATACCTTAGCTCCTTTTCCTGTTTGTCAAAGATGAAAGAGTGTTCTGCACTAGTGTTTATGTCTCTCAGATATATTTTATGATTGTCTATTTGATTTAACCCTTCTGTGAGTACTAGCTAGCATGAATTTTTAACAAGGAATAAAAATAAAGTTTGAAAGCAAACTTTGGGAATTTGTTACTTGAAAAATTTGCTTTAAACCAGAAAAACAAACAAACAAAAAATCTATTAGCTGTTTCTAAACCAGGTGGAAGTATAGATCTTCTTCATCTAAAAGTTTTAACTGTATGCAGACTGTATCTATAATGTGCAGCTGCTTTTCTTTTTGCAACACTAATGCAAACAAGAAATTTGCAAGGACAGTAAGCCTCACTGAGTAAGATGATGTTATACTTTACACACTGCATGCTAAACCTTGAACAGAACCTGCTACCCAACAGGGATGCAAACGCTAATAATCAAAATATGTACCTTTGTACACACTTGTAGACTTCATGCACTAAGCTTGGTGACTTCTGGCTAAAGCTCTCAGCAAGTAGGCAGGGCCTCCAGTGAAGAGGCCATGAAACACAGAATGAAGTTTTTCCTGCTACATTGAAGTTAATTCCTGGGGAAAAGAAGTTGAAGCTATACAAAATAGTAATAGCAGCTGGGACATGTTTGTGACTACAGCTGAAGTGCAGGCTGTCTGCATTCATTCAAAGCAGCCATTCAAAGTGATTCAGTCCAAATCTGTCCATACTTTTCCCTAAATTTAGGAATAGACCTTTATTAGATGAAGTAGAAAAGGAACGATAGAATAAAAATGACAGCACTGAAAGGAAAAACTGTCAGTCAGTAGTCCACATTGATCAAAAGGACAGCTCAATCAGAGATTTAACAGATGAGGCTATGATTTTTTTGTCCTCATTTTTTCCTCTCAATTCTTTTCCACAGTGTATCATTGAAAATAACTATGATTCATAATTAGCTTTTGATTACATTACCAGAAAAGATAATTAAAATATCGGGATGCATCCCTCCATAAAGAGTTTTTCAGATCATGCTGTGACATTCTCTGGCTTTCCAGAAATTTTTGTTTGGCTTCTCATTATCAGTCAATGTTTTTGATTTCCATAATTCTGACTGTGAAGAAATAACCCACTTCTTAGAAAGAAAGTCAGATTTAACCTGCGCTATGTATGTACCTGTCTGCAGAGTCTTATTGTGAAAGGCCTAAGTCTAAACCTATCATGAGTGAGTTACAGTGTGTATTATTCTCTGAGATGTAGAAAATGTTGTGTTACGAAACAATATCCCTGCAAGCAGGTGAGCAACCAGCCACCTCACACGCACCTGATCAAGCACGGGTGAGTCACCACTGATATGGTGATAAAACAGTAACAACACAAAGTTTGAGCAAAGCTTGTTGTGTGTAGTGCTAGAGAAAAACATGGTGGAAAACCATCACTGCAGCCCCCAACTGCCATCCCTTCCCCTTCCTGCCCTCCCTTTTAACTTGGTATTTAGCCAACACAGGGGGCACTTTTAAGAAACTGTGGTGCCTACTTCAGGACACCTTGCCAATGGGGTGGAGACCCACAGTAGCTAAGCAGCGCAGGCAGAGCTGGGTGCTGGCAGCAGAGTCCACCCCCAGCACCACAAATGTTTAACAAGGGCCAGGGTCCAGCCAGACTGTCCAGCCAGCACCAGCAGGCGACCAGAGCCAGAGACTGGGCTAGAAACAAAGCTACTACATAGACCTAAGGTCTACCCAGATCTGGACACCAGTGCTACTGCAGCATCCTTGGGCAAGGGACTGCCAGCCCCAGGCTGAACTGGGCCACAGGGAGCTGGCAGGTGGTGCCATGGGAGGTTGGTCAGGGCCATCAACCAGCTTCTAACCTGAGGAAGCCTCATTTCTGCTGCTTCCTGACTCTGTTCATAGAAGGCCGAAGTGACTGTTCTGGCTGTTCTCTTGGGTCATAATTTTGCTCTAAAAACAGGAAGTAGCAGGAGCTATGAAGAGCAAATAAAGCAAATGTTCTGATGCAAACACAGATTTTTTGGAAATACATGGTATTGTCAACAAGCTCTAGTTTCAGCTAAGTTTCACGGTGAAAAGAATGTCACCTGCATTAGAATTGGGTGAGCAGATTAAAGAAAAGTAAAAATAAAAATGATCCACTCGCAGAGGATCTTACAGCAAAGAAAAACCTTACTGTTCCCTGTCACATCAGCAGCCTGCCTGATCTCTCTGAATAGCTTACTTCAATAGGCAGTGCAACATTTTTAGGGAGACCTGACTGTCTAACTTGTTTTAAGTTCCTAGAGACACAACTTAGAAGATCGGAGCTCCAGAAAAGGAAGCATAAATGTGGTGTGAAGCAGGTTTCTGAATTTCCTATGTCCAGCCTGTTTCAGGGACTGAAATGGCAACAAATGTGAGTGAGAGAGTGATGAAAACTGTACTTCTTCCTATCTGTGGAGCATAAGCTTAGAAGTCGATGCTACAGCAGCATCTGTGATAGCGCAGCCTGAAAGCAAGATCCTGTAGAAACACTGCTGGGGTGTCTCACAGTCCCTTTGCACGTTCAGAGTTTAAACAGTCCAGATTAGGGATGGGAATACTGAGATGACAATAGCTCTCCTTCTGGCCCAATATGAATCCATATTCCCAAGACTAAAACTGGCCTTTCTTCCTGTTATCTCCATGCAAAGCATCATTAATATTCACATCTGATAATAGTTCCAAGAATCTATCTACAGAATCTATACCAGTGAACAGGAACTGGGCTGTAAGGACAAATATCACTGGAAGATTAAGGTATAACTTTATTTAAAAGAGGAAAATTGTTTTATTTTAATGGAACTAGCTTGTTTTTTCCCATGCAAAACTGCTTTACTGAAAAATCAGGACTTCCTTGTCACTGAACTATGTATTTTCCAGTTAACAATAAATAAAGCTTAGTTCACACAAGTGTTAGGAGGAGTTATCTGTATATATCAAGGGGAAAACAGACTTCATAGGATGGATTTACATACTTTATTTAGTGTTAACATACATTAGGACCACTGAGAATGACTATGCATACAAAGCATTGCATACAATGAATTAGCCTGAGAACAGATCTTTATTTTCACAGAACTTAGGTATCAGCCCATTAAATTACTGACATTGGTATTATTTATAATATCACATATTTGCAATAATTGTGAAAACAACTAGTACAATGGATGAGCATTTTCAGTCATACAAGTGTGACACATGGCATTTAAAGGTAAAAGAAACAAAATAAAAGGCACTACTTCCAATTCAGGAAATATTTGATCTCCAGCGTTCTCACATTCAGCAAGTTCCACATCACTGGAAGCTCACATGAACTCTGGGGATATATATGTATCCTTCCTTACCCATACATCCACACTTTGGCTAGATGGCTTTTCAGTCCAATTCAGTGAGTCATTCGTATTAATTTGCTCTTTTTTTGAGCATCACCAACATGTATGACTACAAGTATCTAGTCTATAGATCAACTTTAAATTTAATATTCCTGGTGCTATTTAGCCATGTCCAACTGACCGCTTACACTACTGGAAGCCCACTGATATCAGTGGACCTATATTTAAAAAGAACTGGGAAGAGAATGAGAGACCAAAAGGATGCTGCGGGAAGAATATTATTTTCATTATAGTATGTCTCATCTGAGTTCTTGTATGATCTTTTCACTTCCCTGAAAACACACTTAGAAATAAATAGCTCACAGCATCATAGAGATGTGCTGGGTAAATGCTGCAAGTTATGAGGCAAATTTACTGCCTCATAAACTCACAGCCAAGTAAAACTGTCATTTGCAAGAACAATTAAGTCATCATTCTGCTCCATGGAGGGTATAGAGCATTCGTGAAACCTGTAAATTCACAGAAAGGGGAAGCTGGTCATATGTTCAGAATGAATATTAACATTTTATTAATATTGAATTCACTTGCATGCTTCAAGCCTGCATATATTTTCTTTGATTCCCAGGATTTGCAATCTAGCCACTATCCCTTACATATATACTTGTTAAAAGGCAGAAGAAATGTAAGAGCATCCTGTGATTTTTTTTTGTGATTTTTTTTTTTTGTTGTCTGGGCCTAAAGTATACTCTTGAAGTCATATTAGTGAAGTGTTGCTGAAAGGAGAGCAAAAAGGATCTAAGAATAAGATTGTTATCTCTGAGCATGTAAAAATCTGACATTTGGGGCTACTATAAAAATTGCTAGTGTGGCCTGAAGATTGTCCAAATGGATAGATGATGATATTATAAAATGTTTCTGTTGTGTGACATGTTTTCTCTACTCACTCATATAAACCCACAATAGGATCTTTACAGGTTGGCTTTTTAATCTTCAGATTAAAGAATGAGGCTGAATTGGGTCGCTGAATAGGACAAAGCCTAGTTGTAATTTAAGCAATGCTGGCTCTGTCATTTTAACTTGGAACAAGAACGCAAGCCTGAACTCCCTCATTGTCCTCACTGTCACAAAGCTGACCCACATTTCACGTTTAATTAGAAGTGAGCTAACTGGGCTTCCAGGTAAGGAAAGTCAGACTAAAGCTGCAGAAACAGCTCATATCCAAGTGCTCTGCTTTTAAACAGCATAAATGCAACTTTTTCAGAGCCACTTGGTTTGTGAACTTGAGTCTAAACTCAAGCAGGGCAGCATGGATAAAACCCTCATTTCCTTTGGTGCCACTGCAAAGTTTCATTAGGGTGGTGTGAAGTTACATGATTTCTGCAGCTTCTGGAAGCCAGTCTACAGAGTATCCAGGTCCCAGCTAGTGTTGCCAGCTCTGCTAGTCCTGGGAACTGAACCAGAGGTACCAACGCTGGAAAATTTCAGACAGAACAAGCTGGTATAGCTAAGCCTCTCAAGACCATAGTTTCTGTCTGAGGAAAAGTGTTATAAACCCCAAAACATACAAGCACAAATGTAAAACTAATGTGGAAAATTCCTACCTAAAATCCTAAGGAAAGCGACACAAGATTCATGGTATGAACGAGATATCAGAATATACAGTATGTTTTAAACTCTCATTACTGTCGGGGGAGCCATATAAATGTACTAAAAGCCAGAATAGGTTCCTTTAAATTATTAATTGTAGTTGCCTAATAATAATAACTCGGTGTATGAGAAGAAAAATGGTTAAAATGTGCTATTAAAAACATATTAAAACAATAAAACATGTCAAGTGCACTGTACTTCACCAAGTATTTTTCTGTATAATTTATACTTTCATACAAGTGTTTTTAAGTAAAATTACACTTTTTGCTCGATTTAGTATTTATTATATTAATTTCCAGAGAGCGTATACATTTTGCTGAATTCTTATTTCTGAACACCACATTGATTCTCACAGTAGGAGTAAAGAGGTCCCAGATGTTAGCTGTACCCATTATTGACATTTCTGAGTTTTAAGAGCAAAAAGCTCGTAGGTCTGTAAATGAGCTGAACCACTGAAAACTCTTTGTTACACAGGGGACAAATCGTGGTAGCAATGGGATGCCGCAGCTTTTTTAATCCCAGTGGACACAGAATGCACAAAACATGTCGGTATCTTGACTGACTGTGGTTTAGAAGGTTGCCTGCAACTGTACAGTAATAAATGACTTAACCTGGTCTCATGGTATGAAGCAAATTCCTAAGAGAAAGACATGTGAACCCTTCTATTTGTTCATGTACTTGAAAAACACCTTTTTTTTTAATGCACTGTTATAAGGCCATAACTTACAGGTCTATTATAAAATAGAAGTATTTCAGGGCTTTTTCTGATCACACTAAAAGCTTCTCTATGAAACAGTGTTATAACATTTTGCAAACACAAAAACAGATAGAGAAATTGGCTTTAATCATAACCTATAAAATATGGTGCTGTAATCCACAGCCGTAAAGATTACTGGCTAGTTTTAAAATATTTCTTGAGAATTTCACTTCTGTGAAGCTCACAAAATTCCCACTAATTATAGTGCAGTTAAAAAGTGAACAATTTGTTAATGTTATTACATTCTGGGCTTTGCTGTGAGAGAAATGACACCATATATCTTGTTATGCAATTAGAATTCCTCCAACCAGAGAGGAAATCCTTTAAACTTATCTAACAAGTAGCACTCACCACTAAGATACTTTCTCTTTGAATATAGAGATTTTTTATTTACACTCCTTCTCTTATTAAACTTTATGTTTTAATTTTTCATGGTTATTCTAAATGCTCTGTTCAAATAAGGCAAGTCCCTTTCTTAGATGTCTGTCCTTAGTGTTTTCTAAATTTCAAATTCTATAGAAAGCAAAGAACTTTTAGAAAGCTATTTCTGAGGGGTGCAACAGATAAAGCAAAAGCCCAACATACTCCGTGTGCCTTGTATTCATCAGCTATCCTTTCATCAATGAATAAATGTATGATAAGGTACACTGGCTGTCAAAAATAATGCTTCAACAAAGAGATACCCAGATGGTACTATGGCACTTTGAATATTCCTAATGGAATTATATGAGGTCTTTAGCATTATTGTGAGGGTATTTTATCCCCTTGCTTCTGCAAAAAAACACTTTTCCCTCTTCATAATATTAATAATAATAAAACATGTCTGCAAGTGAGTCCAGTAATTGCTAATTAGTAACTAGGTGAAAGGAAATTTCATTACATTTTGGCTGGACCTAACATTTGTTATCAAATGAAACATTCTAGGAAAAACACAATTAAAAAAATTCATAGTTCTTCATATGTTCAATACAATATACTCTGATTCAAATATAATAACTACTCATAATAGCACAGCTGCTCTGTAGATTTGGTATGCTGGGTTAATTACACAGTTCAAGCAACCGAAAAACAACAGCTCTGAGGCTTGGAGTGTATCTTCTGTATAGGAGAACAGTCAAACAATAAATACATTCATCCAACTCTTTATCTATCTGTTAGGCTGAGCAGGAATTCAGTTCCTTGTCCCTTACTGCCAAAGGCTTCCCCAGTGGTGACGCCTCAGTGTGCACGATGGATGGTCCAGGTCTTCCCAGGTGTGCCAGCTCCAGCAGAGTCCCTGAAGGTGACATCTTCAGTGGGGCCGCCATGGATGGACCAGTGCTGTGGCCTCCTGCTGTGCCATGGTGGGTGCCACCAAGCCTACTCATCATGCTTACTGCTTTGGTACAAAAAATGGGTGTTTTCTTTTCAAGGTAAAGAATGTACTTCATGTGGTTCTTGCTTCATATGTGCTTCAACAAGAAGGGCATAAGAAATGTATTCTAACAAGGTTTGCTTCCAGTTAAAAGAAATTCCTCAGAAATCAAGGAAATCCCTATGGCCAGCTAGGTGACAGCTATCAGCAATGATGACAGAAGGATATAATGAATATGGGAGGAAGACGTAATAAAAGGAGGAAGACGATATAGTGAAATTTAAGGAAAACGGAAAGAAATCAGAGTATAGATGAGATCCTAAAAATCTAGCCTTAGTAGAGATCTTCCTCATCTTCATAAACTGAGAAAATAGAACTGTGAACTACTAATTCATTGCAAGATGAAAGTTTTTAAAGTTTTAAAATATGAATTTAACATTTTAAACCCAAGCAAATAAAAAAGTGTTTGCAGTTTTCATAGTCATATCTTTCATTGGTATAATTTTCAAGTTATATGTACCCTATAGTTAGATTTTGATCACATGTTTCTTTACTTGCAAAAGAAAATCTCTGTTTAGTTGTTTTTTTTTCCTTATAACTGTGTTGTTCAGCCTTTTCAGCTATGCTGGATAAACTCATTAACACACAATTAAAGAAAGATGATTAGAAGTACAGAAGTAAAATTAGATTGCAATTTCTTATCATCTTAATCCAAAAAATATTGTTTAATATAGAATTTTTAATTTATTTAAAGTGCACCTTCAACTGAAAAGTTTTATTGTTCTTGGTTTGGGGTACATATATGTAATAATATATTATATATATAGTATACACAATGCATCATTTTACAGTTACTATATTTTTTAGTTATTTTACTTGTATATATATATCGGAGTAAAATCCTTCTAAGAATGACTACAATGAAGCTAGCAAGCCTTGTATTTGCCCCATAATACCTATCAACAATGGATATTATTAGTATTGTCAATACTGGCATTTTACTTCTCAGACTTTTGTTTTTTCCTTTATTAAATTTATTGGTTGTGTGAGTATTCTACAGCTCTAGGAAGTTATCTATCTCATGCAACTTAATGATTCCAACAACAAGTATAGATAAAGATATATGACAGATCTGGATGGCTGAGTGAATGAGCCACGAGTAATACAAATCAAAATCAAGATTTCTTTTACATTCAATAGGATCACAGTATCAGGAGGAAAAGGACATAAACTTCTTACATGATATATTTTACTTGTCAAAAACAAAACCAGTAAATTTCTCAAGCCACGTATGTAGTGTTTGGGGAACATATAACTACTCTGGATAGGTTGCTACTCTTTAACCAACTATGGCATAAATCTTTGGGGGAAAAAAAAGTTTAATGTTTTTTTTTTTTGTGTTGTCACCAGAACAAAGGATGATTTGGGTGCTGAAATGTTTGGCTAGAACACTAGGTCACAATTTCTATTCAATCACAAAAATAGTGTGAGTAACTAGTACAAAGACTCAAACATACACCCACAGCTGAAGAAGACTAAACATTCTAAGGCTAGACAGTGATAGAAAATCTAGTAAATACATAGACCATTAAGCAACCACTAGACCACCTGCCCTTTTTGACAAGGTTTAGGATTCATCAGCCTACAACCCAGAATTACATCCCTGTGAACTGACACTTGGCTGTGCCAGCTGCACTGTGCCCTACATACCTTCTTAACAGGTGCCACATATATGACACCCCTACACATACATGTGGCCCACTGAAATGTCTAACTTGGATTTTACCAGCCCAGCCTCCAACCTCTCTGTTATACAAACCCCAGATGTGTCAACATGAATGACCTTAATCCACTCTCAAGTGCATGAAGGTGCGTCAGAAGGCACATGTCCACAAGTTAACATGTTGAATTCAATTAACACATCTTCTAGGAATATCACAACAAACAAGATCAGAAACCCAGCACACCACAGTGACAAGCGGATGCAGGAAGTGTCTCTTGATTCTACTTTGTGCATCTGAAAGGTAAATAGCTGGCTGTTTCACAGGCTGTAATTAAGCTGCCTGTAATCGGACTCCCTATCTGCCTTTTCCCCATTTCCCTTCTTTCCAGAGTTGGGGCCAGATAGTCAATGAATTAAACTGCAGAACACACTACTCCCTGACCCTGAGGTTAGAACTATCATAAGCACTGACTGGAAATGGCTGCAAATAGTACTTGTCATGCCCTTACTTTCCATTGGAAATCGAGTAATGACACAGGCAGCAAGTGGAAGCCCTTGCAAAGGTCATGGATTTACACCAGCTGAATCGATTTCTCACAATAACATTGCAGAAGCTGTGGAGGATTTTTTTTCCTAAGACTTTGTTGGTTTTAACATATTTTGTACAAATTTGTTGTCTCCTTTAAAAAAAAACAAAACAAAACACAAAGGATGCTAGACAGTAATTTGTGTCATTGGAAAGCTGTAAATCGAAGGTCCCTTGTTGGGGTTTCCACTGCCCTATATATAAAATTCAATGTCAGTTCAAACCCTCAAGTAACTGCTCAAGGAACTGCTCAAGTAACCCTCAAGAAGTAACTGCTTCAGTTCTAAAAGAACAGAGACTGAGCTCACAATTATAAAAAGCAATATTAGAAAAAGAATGTAATTTCTAAGGGAAATAGCGACTACCAAGCAAGTGAGTATCCTCACTCAGTATCTGAAGGCTATTCATTTGTGTCCAGGCAACCACAACCTTTTCAAATATGCAAATGCATAGCCCCTTCAGCTTGGGGGACAACTTTGTTCTCTTTGCAAACATCTTCACATTCCACTGAAATTTGCAGGAGAGCCAAGAGCTTGATTCATGTGGGTTCCAGTTAGCTTTAATCTGCCTCTGGCTTGGACTGTTCAAATATTTGCATGAATAAAATTCATAACTTGAATCCACTATCAGTTAAATTAAAATATAGATATAGATACAGGAAAGTAAGAGAGAAGCACACAGACAATAACTATATATATAAGTATTACCATCATGAAAAAAACATGTAATATACTTGTTAGTGTTAACAGAAATTATCCTTCTCTCAGAAATTCAGCCTTTTTATATATAATAGTACAACGTGTTTTCTATGGTAGAATTTGAACTAATCACTTTTTTAGGATATCAGGATGAAATGATTGCTGAGAAGAGCAATCATCAAGGTAAAGTTTAAAATATCATAAATGAAAAGCAAAAACTGTATATGTTTTAAAAGAAATGACCTATGTCAACAGTGTTTTTTGAAAACTCATGGAAAACACATCTTGTTACCATTTTATATGCAGATTACAGTGACTAATTGAAAACCATTCCATGAGAAAGACTTCACTGTTTATTTTTCAAAAGCTTTTGTTGTTTTTTCTTTTTCTCTCCTCTTGTCCAGAGTTCTTCTCCAACTGAAAGGCTCCACAGAAAGGACCTTTCCTATTAAAGATCGCACTTAAGAACACATTTAACTTTCACTGACGTTAATGGAATTTAAGCATGTGTTAAAGTGCTTTTCTGAACTACAGCCAAAATTTGAAAGCAAAGCTGTGAAGTTCCTGTTTTTCAGTAACTGCATGCATTCAGGACTCAATTTCACAGTCATATTAACTTAATTTCCCCAGGAAAGCTGAATTTCAGTATTCCTCTGGTGACTGAGTACCTGGATGGGCAGAATTTCTAAGTAGGTTTTTAAAGACATTTAGGAACTTAAGAACACAAACTGGCAGCCAGCGATGTTCCCATTGACTGTGAAATAAGAGCTGAGATACTTACCTGCATCTATAAGTGCCCAATTGAAAATCTGCCTAGTGGCACCTTAGGTCTTAGGCCAAAACCTTTTAAATTCTGATATAATCAAAAAGAAACAATGAAAGTTTTATCTCCCCAAACTGCACAAGAATCTTTGCGTTTGGGGGAGGATTGTGATTTTCTCAGCTGTTTCTTCTCTATCCTTTCACCACAGATTTGCTTATGATGCCCCTCCTGGTTCATGGAAAGGTCTTCTGATGGGAAGCACAGGTAGACTTTCCCTAGGCAACTTGTCAACAGGATTCCTGCAATGCACCAAGGTGTCTTACAGTGCTCTTCCTGATGATCTTACCGTAACTTACATACACCCTGGTGGCTAGGGGTAAGGAAGTGGGGCAGAATCCCGAAATTTTGGCCTCAGATACTCTTACTCTACACCAAATCTATTAATTTGTCATGAGCCTCTGGAACCTTTCTGCAAAATAACATATATACTGGTCAAATCCATGGAAGAATTAAATCCATGTACTTCAGTAGTGCTCAGGTATTATGTCAATGGGTGTAGGTGGAAACACTTAATGTTGCACACCATCCCACGAAAGTAACATGACTACTTACACTTTTCCTTATTGTATTGCTTCTTGATTCTGTAACAGATTCCATGACCCCCTGTTATCTCCCTCTGTCATAGGAGAAGTACTGCAGTGATATTCATAGAAATCAGTGAAAAAATTGTTTTATTAAAATTCCTGGTAAAAGCTTTCATTATTATATTTGTAGCAGGATTTGGCTCCCTATTAACTCCTAGAGCAGGGCTGGAAAGCTTCAGTTGGAAAGAAATAGCCACACTTAAAAGACATGAGAACAGTGCCTCAAAAATTAATTTCATTTTAGGATGGGGTTCATCTGTTTCTATGAAGACTCCAATAATGTCTTCCCTAACTGTGTTAGTCGCCCAAGTTGCTTTAAAATCAATGGTGATCTAGTCAATACAATTAGTGAAGTTCTTGGTATAATGCATCTTGTCCTGAAACACAGCTAAAATAGCGTAGATCAGCTCCAACATCACATTGTCCATGGAGACCACTTTGGTTCAAGTATGTATATTTATCTTTAGAGGGACTGGCAAAAATTTGGCATCCCCAAATTTTATTTTACCTTTGAAGGCTGCTGCTTCTATTTTAGGCTTGAAGATACACACTTTTTCCTGGAAGTTAGTCTAATTTTTCTAACACCTTTAGTTTGTTTAATGAAAGATATTGACTAAACCTCCAAACCTTCCTTTGCATATGTTCTTTGACTTGTCATGCCTACAGCAATGCAACCAATATTTCTCTCTCAACTGATTATAAAAGGACTCTAAGGCAATTAAGTTACCTAAAAAATTATGGATGTTTAAAGATAAATTAGATTAATCTCATCTTTGGTCTCCCTACAAAATCCCCTGAATCTAAATTAGAAAATATAATATAACGTAGAGATCTGTTTAAGACACCCTAGATCCTGTCCCTTCACAGAGGCCTTGCATCCCTCTGTGACTTCATACTGTCCTGCAATGCCCGTCTTTGCCACTATGAGTGTTGTTTCACTATTCACAAAGGCACTTAAAACTGAATGCAAAGTAGCCTTTTTACTTTTCCACTTTTACACACAGGGTGTTCTGTGTTTGATTCTCAGCCATGCACTGGCAACTGAAACAGTTCAAGGGAGAAGTTTCAGAAAAATGTAAGAATTTCAAAGTATAATTTTTAAAATAATTCTACTGGAAATTTAATTATGGAATACAGCAAATGAAAGAAAATCATGTAACAAAGATCTCATGAGGGAAATACATGTAGGTGAATTTTATAAACAATAGGAAAAAAGACATTAATGAAATTTTCATAAGTTTTCAAATGTTCAGTACCACTAACAAATGGAAAGACTGCTAGTCAAGACTAAATATTGCTCAAGCTTTAGACGTCCAATCTCAAAGAAATAGGAGCCTTTAGTACACACCTTAGCACAAACATGAGTTCATTGTCAGAGAGACATTGCAGGAGGTCAAAGCCCTTCTTTTTATGTGTGGTTACTAAAATGAAGATATTTTCATGGCAACTGGAAGTACTTATTTTGTCATGCTGTCTTTGGCAAGAGAAATCTAACTTTTAGCCTGATATTTACATCCTAGAGTTACCAAAAGCAGACTGATCTTGCTCTGCAGTTCATTCTAGCTCTGTGAATGTGAGAAGTTTGTTGCTTGTGCAGACCCTTGACTATGACTATTTATCTTGATTCTTCTTCCCTTTTTGGGGAAGATGAATCAAGACTCTTTTGGGTCTAATCTAGATTAGAAACCTTAAATTTACAAAACCTAAAACTCTCAAAGCCTTAACCTCCCATGCATTTCCAGGTCTATTAGAAGATCTGTAAGAGCAACGTTGTGACTACCATTGACAGCTAGTCTCCTTGTTCCATCTGACATGAAGATATTAGGCTGACCACAGCCCAAGACTGATTTCCCCAGGTGGAGGGGAGAAAGTGAGTGAGGAGATGGGGGAATAAGGGATAGCGTGCTGCCCCAGAAAGCCCTCTCAGTCCTCAGAGGAGTAAGGCAGAGGTCTGTAAAGCCAAGCTCCATCCATCCATAGAGGAGTTGATGGCCAGTGTACCAGCATCAAAGAGTAGTCATCTCCTAAGGAATGCAAAGCAAAGTGTGGTTGGCAATGTCAGGTAAGACCCAGTACAGAGACCATGCTGATAGGGTGAAAAGCTGTACCTGCAGATGAGGGTGACTCAGCTGCAGTGCATTACAAGTCATCTTCAGAACAAGCACCAGAGACACTTTTGGTACACTCTGTGCGTCAGACTACAGTTATTATTTTGTGTTTGGCAGTTTTCTGCCTTCCCCCCATTGTTCCATGTTTTTAATTCCTTGCATTGGTTCAAAGACAGAGATTTTCCTAGTATTTCGGCTGTTTGGCTGAATTTTTCAGTAACAATACCCTGTTTGTATTTCTGTTGGAGTTCTAGCCAAATTTACCTACTTCCGTGCACTGCCTATAGCCAAGATCTGCTTTCTGTCATTTAAGGACTTACCCAGATAACTAACTTTTTTTTATTGTTTTCTTTTTACTCATGTCGCACTTGCAAATTATTCCAAACTTCAGAAAAGATCGGGGAAAACTGGGAATGCAGAACTATCCCATAACAGTTTCACTTTTCTAACAGGAACTAATTGTTTATTTTACTTACTTCTTTTTATGTTCTATTTTTTATTCTTTTCACTTGAAGATATATTGAACTTTGGTCCTCAGCAGAAACTTATTAGTATGAAATGAGCTATGATGTAGCAAAATAAAACAAAATCGGAATCCCTTTTCATTCAATTAAAGGCTTCCTGTGTCTGTCTGTATGGCAGGAGGATTGAAAAAATGACATAGAAGTTGTTTCAAGATCTAGTTGCATTTTTATCTAAATGGAACACATCATGATAAACAGAAAAACAAAATATGATTTTAAAGAATGCTGTTTATATATACATACTTATGTCTATATACATATGTACAATACAATACAATATGTACAATACACACATTAAGCCAAAACCTATTTTCATTGTCAATAATGGGATGGACCAAAGTTTTACATTTGGGAGACAATGCAACAATCTTTCTTTTACAAATTAAGTGTAAGTATTGTGCTATCAGGCACAATTCTAAATTCCCTTTAGAATAAATATTTTTTTAGTTTTCCCACATTATCAGCACTGTGTAAAAACAGCACACACATTTTGCATTAGCATTTAAAGATACTTTTATTTCTCAGAAAAATATTAATACTGAACCCTTTGCATTGTATTTGGAGAATCTGTGACCTTAAAAAACATTTCTTTGCACATCATGAAAAAACAGAGGATTTCTTTGAGACTACTAGACTCTTGGCAGCCGTGTTACTTTGGCTACTTCTCTCAAAGATACCAAACAATTTATAATCTTTGTTTAAAAGATGTAATTCATTGCATGTGGAGTCATGTCATGGAGAGGATGCAGTACATTCATATTTGGTATCTAAAATGGCAAGACTGGCATTGTGGTAAATGGTGACCTGAAAACAATAGTTTATTTGTAAAGATACGTGAAGATTTGTAAAGGTATTTGCAAAATACTGCAATGACTAATTTTAAAGTGTAAAAGTAGATATGAGAAATGAATAGAAATTATTTGCCTTGAACTCTGGTGTATCTTTCAACATTTATTGTCTATGTGCATCATTATTTTTAATAATGCACCTAGGTTGTTTTTTTTTTAATTTCATTTTAAAATTTTATTTGTACTGTAAAATGAATCAGTCACAGATCTGGTTCCCTAAGGCAAATTCTGTATTAACACAGACACCCTATCTGAAAGCATGAAGTATCTGCCATGTCTTATGTGGGACTTAAGAGATAGAGGAGCAAAAGAAGACATTATTATTATACCAGATTGATACATGACTGTCTCAGCATCTTATTTGCTAGCCTACTGTGAAGTTTCTTTGAACCATTAGAGGAGATGAGTGTTTCAGCGTTTTGAATTAACTATTTTGAGAGCAATACACGTCGCCGGCATCTCAGCCGGTCATCCATCTGGATGAAGCTTTAAGTAGTGCAATACCTGGAGTAAGTTAGAGTATTGACTACTGAGCCAAGACACCCTGCTAATCAACTCTCCTTCCTCTGCTGTGTTATTTTCCACCAGTGAAGCTCCCACACAATCTCACATATGCTAATAAATTCATCAGTCTTGATTGAAAGAGAGTTCATGTACTACCAGCTCTTTTTGAAGAGTGCAGCTGGTCTTCCTGCATTCGTGTGGGCCTAAACCAAGCCTGCTCATGCTATTTCTGATAAATATTTATATAGCAATGTAAATTTACAGGGAACATTACAAACAGCTCAGACATTTTCTTTGTTACAGAAAGATTAAAACAATATATATGTATTCCTATTAGAAAAATAATTATTAAACAATTGCAAGAAACAGTACAATCTGCAAACATTTTATTTTTTAATGACAAATTGGTTATGAAAAGAATCATAAACTTACAAAAGAACTTATATGATATTTGTTTAGAGATACATGACTGCTGCTTAGACCATGTAGGCTGCCAGGTTCTAGATCAAGCTACTAATTTAAGTGGAAATAGCATCCTTCTTTCACCAAAGTGCACTCTTTGACAACTCAGTAAGCCTGACTGTAGTCAGCACTCCTCATAACTCTGAAGAGACCTAGCTTTTTAACTGGTAACAAATCATCAGTAATCATGAAACAGTATGAAAGATTGTATTATAATGCAGGCATATATTCCCTTTTTATATTTTTTTTCCCTCACTGAATATGCTTACAGAAACTCTGAGCATCCGGAAACTGAAAACTTTTGTTGCAGAAAGCAACATCAACCTATTCAGAAACACTCTTTGGCAGTGAAACTCTGAAACAGTTGCTAGTAAGAGAGTTAATAATATGTTTTACTGAGTGAGGAAAAGAGAGTTCAAGAGATTTGTATAATTAGGAATTTGCTCAGAACTATCAATATAGTTTTCAAAGGAGTTCTTGCTGAAAAAAACTGGACAGGTTCTTGGTTTCCTTCCTATCCCCCAGGAACTGATCATATTGAAAGTTACTTGTCTGAATTATTCAGGTGTCTGCCTTTAAAACAAGTCAACAAGAGAAGTAAAAGATAAAAATGGAATTCCTTTACAATAAGTTGGTTTTTTTCTATCACCTTTTTTGTCTCTTTTCCCTCCCTTCCCAAAAAACTCAAAGCAAATACAGTTCCAAGCAAAATTCATATTTGTAGAAATGAATGGAGACAATGGAGCTATGATGCATTCTGCTAACTAGTACTCTAGTTTCAAATACTGTTACTCTCAGAAATATTACACTTTCTTGGACAGCAAACATATAATAATACATTTCTTATTCTTCTGTGTGCCCCAACTCCATTCCCCCTCTAAGCAAAATTAGGTTTGGACTAGGAAGTGAGTCAGACTTCCATTTGCAACATAAAGAGATGAGGAATAAACACAACCTGATCTCTTCCCACCACTCACCATATAGCTACTGATGAATGTAGGCATAAACATGCAGGAAAGTCCTGCTGTTATCAGATACCTAAGCTGATTTACCTCACATGCAAAGGCAGACCCAGTAAATGAATTATGAATATAAAAAATGCAGTTGTTACCTTTGATCTCCCTCAGGAAACTCTCATTTCTCATTGTCTCCAGTAATTGCAGAAGATAGATTTTTTTTTACCCCACATAAACAATTTGTGTTCTCATTCTCATTTCCATGAACTGAACAATAAAAATAAAAAAATATTCTCTAAAAATGATCTGATAAAGTTCTGCATCAAGACCAGGGAGGTTGTTATGCCACCATTAGTTAGCGGGCTTTCGGAAAAGGCTTACTTTAAAGAGCAATTTGATCCCCAGTGGCAGTGACAGCCAGGCCAGTGTCTTTATTAGGCTGACACTGACTAAGGGTTTGTAATGCTCCTTAAATTTCCTCAGAAGAAACTTAGTAATTATATCCTTTTTTCTTTGATATTTTTTCTACATGTTCCTAAAAGATTCTTGGCCTATTTTTCTCAACAGGAATTCAGATTTTCCTGAAATTTTGTCTCTGGTGGAAGATACAGTGATAGGATGTAAAAAGAAAAGGTGAAAAAGCAGAGGACGCCTGAATAACTTCAGTGTTGGAGACCAGCCATGGCTTGCCTGCCTTGGTACGGGTAGCACAGCCTTGCAAATTCTGTGGTGAGTGTGCAAAAATTTAATCTTTCCTGAACAGAATTTATTAGGATTATAAACCATTTATCTGTTTCATGTATTAGAAATTCTTATGAAATATGCAAAAAGAAGAAGAAAAAATGAAGCTGGAACTGGAGAAAGAAATTTATGTATGGTTCAGGGGATTTTAATACTGATTAACTTAGACTATGGATAGCTTGAAGTGATACAAAAACTAGGAAACAAAGATAGCTAATATTTCAGAACTGTCCATAAGTATCCAGGGAGATGGAGGATTATCAAAATTCATCTGTGAGGGTAAAATAAAATTATATAAATAAATGCAAAGGGGAAAACTTTATGAGAACTTTACGAGAACATAAAGACTTTGGATTGTCTGTATATTTGTGATGCACTGAATTTCACTTAGAATTAAAGATTTATACAGGAAGTCATGCAGCAGCAGTAAAATCATTATGTAAATGTAATTTCCATCTTCATGACAAGGGTTTTCTTTAAATATGCATGCTCATTGAGTGTTCATTTGGGCATAACATATACTTACCTATTGAGTTGTTCCACTATTTTCTCCAGATCTTCTACTGACTCTTTTTAGGTGATTTGTTTGGTTTGTTTAGGGAAAGAAATCACCTAAGAATAGAAGCCAACATACAATTTCTTCAGAACTCCTTGGCAAAGATGAGCAACGCTGATTTTTAAAATACAAATAAAGTACGTAAATTGCCACAGCCCTGAGGACACTGCCAGACCTTACCGGTCCCACTGATAACACTAATAAAAAGGAAGTATTATCTATTTAGTGGAGCTATACATTTAAATGTGCTTTTAAATTTTACTAATAAAAAAAGATTTGCATGTTCTTCATTTTTTCCTTGAAGTCACTGGGAGCTGTTAAGCTGCACTCCAGGAATTTATGAAGGAAAAAATCTTACCTTATAAAGAAATCACTTTGGTTAAAAGGGTCACAGGTCAGCAGGAGAGCACCTGAAGAGTAGCACAAAGGACGACCAGCCACTGCAGCTAGTAAGTCAGCTTCATTGGGGGCCCAACCTAAATGCCTCTATGCAAATGCACATAGCATGAAGAATAAAAAAGAGCAGTTAGAGATGTGTGCACACCTGCAGGGCTATGGTTTTATTAGCATCACAGAGACATGATGGGATGGCTCCTATGACTGGATTATTGGAATGGAAGGATACAGGCTCTGTAGGAAGGACAGGCAGGGGAGATGAGGAGGGGATGTTGCCCTCTATGTCAATGACCAGCTGGAGTTCATGGAGCTCCGCCTGGGGATGGATGAGGAGCTGACCGAGAGCTTATGGATCAGGATTAAAGGGAGGGCAGGGACAGGTGACATTTTAGTGGGGGTGTACTACAGACCACCCAGCCAGGAAGACTGAGCAGATGAGGCCCTCTATAGAGAGATAGGAGCAGCCTTACATTCACAAGCCCTGGTCCTCATGGGGGACTTCAACTACCCCAGTATCTGTTGGGGGGATGACACAGCAGGGCATAAGAAATCCAGAAGTTTCCAGGAATGCATTGATGATAACTTCCTTCTCCAAGTGATAGAGAAGCCAAAAAGGAGAGGTGCTATGCTGGATCTTGTTCTCACCAACAAGGATGGGCTGGTGGGGAATGTGAAGCTCAAGGGCAGCCTTGGCTGCAGTGGCCATGAAAGGCTGGAGTTCAAGATCCTTAGGGCACCAAGGAGGGCACACAGCAAGCTCACTACCCTGGACTTCAGGAGAGCAGACTTTGACCTCTTCAGGGATCTGCTTGATAGAACACGATGGGGTAAAGCCCTGGAGGGAAGAGGGACTCAAGAAAGCTGGGTAATATTCAAGGATCACCTCCTCCAAGCTCAGGAGTGATGCACCCCAACAAAAAGGAAGCCTACAGAGGGTGGAAGCAAGGATGGGTAGCCTGGGAGGAATACAGAGAAATTCTCCGAGCAGCCAGGGATCAGGTTACGAAAGCTAAAGCCCTGATAGAATTAAGTCTGGCCAGGGACCTCAAGGGCCACAAGGAAAGCTTCTATAGGTACATCAGTGATAAAAGGAAGACTAGGTGTCCTAGTTTCAGCTTAATTCAGAGTTCATTTTCTTCCTAGTAGCTGCTATAGTGCTGTGTTTTGGACTTAGTATGAAAACAATGCTGATAACACACTGATGTTTTAGTTGTTGCTCAGTAGTGTTTATACCAGTCAAGGACTTTTTATCTTCCCACACTCTGCCACGTGCACAAGAAGCTGGGAGGGGGGCACAGGCAGGACAGCTGACCCAAACTGGTCAAAGGGCTATTCCATACCATATGGCGTCATGCTCAGTATAGAAACTGGGGGGAGCTGGCTGGGGGAGCAGCGATAGCGGCTCAGGAATGGGCTGGGCATCAGTCAGTGGGTGGTGAGCAATTGC
>VZTL01033306.1:0-12015 GCA_013400535.1 Scopus umbretta
GGCATTTTTTTAAAGAAATATTTAAGAAGAGAGAAAAAGAATGATCTGACCTAGAACTGAGCAGAAAAGGGAGGATTTTACCCCTGAGAGGAAGATCTTGGGAGGTGCTTGGAAGTGACACTGTCGGAACTTGAGCGTTATCTTTAGCTTTCTTTTTGGGCATCTTCCAGTTCCTCCAGTTAACGCCTTTTCCACTGGCCAGAGCCAGGATGGATCCCGATCCTGCACATACCAGTGGGAATGGTCCTTTCCATCAGCCAGTGTGAAGTACCGGGACTGTCCAGGCAGGCCCGTGGTGGGAGGTATCGGCAGGGTCTGGACAGCGATGTGCTTTGTCTGATTTTGATGAAGTAGTGAAAGAAGCATAACGAGCCCCTCAGGTCCAACTCTCTTCCCTGTCCAGGGGAAAATAATTTAGCCTGAGAACTTGAAACTGGAGTCGGGAGAAGATGAGATGTCTCTCTCCGCAGTTTTGTTAATTTAGACTGGACTTTATTAGGGATGATTTTAAAATATAAACATTTTTAACCAGAGCCAAGATTTTAAATGTACTAAACAGTCTGGCTGCAGGAGTTTGGACTGCTGCAGAAATTGCTGCCATTTGCAAAATTTGGACGCAGGCACTGGGGTGATTTCAAGCATCTCCACCCCCCAGGATGAGCCCTGCATCCTGGCTGCCGACTCGGCTCCAGCTCCACCACCTGCATCCGTCGGAGGCTCGGCGACCCAGCCAGCCCCGCCGCCGCTGTCAGCAGAGGGCAACGAAGGCCATGCAGAAAACCCCATGCCAGCACCACCCAGAAGACAGACAGAAAGCAGAATTTTTTCCATCCCAATTACAAACCCAGCAGCCCCCAAATCCATCTCCTTTCCCAAATCTAGGATCAGATTTCTTCCTCGTCTGACAACAGCATTTTTGCTTGTGTTTACACAGGGCAGAGCAGAGCAAAGTCTCTCTTCCCATATAAATACTTTCTTCCCAGCAAACGCTCCCTTCACGCACATAAGTGCAAGCCTTCCCAAACTCCCCCCGCGTTCCTGCTGGCCCTGAGGTCAGAATCCGTCCCACTGTCTATTCATCAGTGCGGAGTCCGGGGAGATTTCATTTTCTTTCTTTCTTTCTAAAGCAAAGATGAACACTGCATGCGCTTCAGACCCTTGCAGCCCAGTCCTCAAAGGCAAGACTCTATGCAAATACAGTTGCTAAGGAGAAAACATTGCTCTCCCCATGTCCTCCTAAAAACACTAATTAAAACCAACCCCGCTCGCTCTCGCAGGGTACCAAAGCGACGCGAGGCAGTGAACTCCAAGCGGCCAGCCATCAGCATCGGGAACAGGCTGGAATGATTTGGTTTTGACCGCCAGATGACCTCGAGGGCTGCCCGGCCTGATGGACAGTCGGACCATTAGTCCTTTTAACACACATTCTTTTCCCGAAACGCAGACATCACTCCGCTGGTTCGCAGAGAGAGCGAGCGCACCATCTAAACCAGCCATGACCCTGCCCGCTGGGTTATGGGCCCTAAGGCGAGGGGGAATTCATTCGGGGAAGGAAGGCGACAGCTCGCCTTTCACAAAGAGCCCCCGAAACCCCAAGCATTCTCCCCAAGCCTGAGAAAACCATGACACGCCACGGCAGCCTCGGGAAAGGAGGGTACGGAGCTCCGCATTCCCGTCCCTGCGCCCCGCAACAAAAGGGAAGAGGCAAATCTCTCCTCTCTTTGTGTTTCCCGACACCGTTGGGGTTTTTTTTCCCTAACCCAGATAAACGCTAAACACCCCTCACGGTACCATTTGTGAACGGCCGTGCTGCTCCGTGCTCTTTTATCAGGGGACGAGAAATCCCGATTCCTTTTATTTGCCCCCTTCTCTTCTACGGAGGCATAATTTTTTTGGTCTTATTATTCCAAGCAAAATGAGGCAAGAGCGAACGAGCCCTGCTGCTAATAGACCAGAACAACCTATTAATCCAGAGCAAAATTAAGCAGCACAAAGGTTAGGGAAACGAAAGCCTTACTGGTTTTTAACCTCATAACTGAGGCCTGAGCCGAAAGCCTACAGATGACGAGAGTTTTTACTACTGACTTTAATGAGATTTGGGCCAGGAGATTTAGGTGCAATCAAGGGTCTGTAGATATCTGGAAGTGTTTTGCCTAAATAGAACCAGAATTTCAGCAATATCTCCATTTTTCTATCACCTTGCTGCGAGACTGAGAGCAAACCGCTAGTGCCCGCAGCTGCCTCAGTTTCCCCAACTAAAAAATGAGGACAATAATTAATCCTCCTCCACCGGGTTTGTCACAAAGAACATCTATTAAGTGCTCCAAGACTACCAAGATGGAAGAGACTAAACCCCACAAATTACTACAAGTGCACTGTTATTATACACATTTACTTTGCCTGAACCTGTAGCTTAAAAAGACGCTGAATTCTGCTGGCGAAATCAATACAAAACAACAAAGTAGGCTTTGAGGTGGAAGAGCCAGTGTAGAGAGGGAGAAGGATTTTCTGCCCCCTGTCCCAAAGAGATGATTCATTCCATCTAAAAATAAAATCAGTAAATAAATACAGATGCCAAACCCACAACATGGGGGCAAAAAAAAAAAAAAACCCAAACCTTTTCATCTCCCTTTTCAGTGGCTGCAGCAGACAGAGCCTTGCCTGTCCCGAGCCCATTTTAATTTCCCTCTTGGGATGACTGACAAGCTATGCTGAGCTAAATAAGGAAACATCTGTTTGACTTTCCGAAAGCTGGCACTGGGTGCCGAAGCCTGAATCCTGAATGCCACTTTCACAAACCCCAGCCTCTCCCGCTGGAAGCAGCCCAGCCGGGGCAGAGGCAGCAGCTCGGGGCCGAAGCCTCCGGACTTTCCTCGCCACTCGAGATGGAAGCTCAGAAAGGAGGCTGCATCTGAAACGCAAGCGCTCAGCCCCTTTTCCCCACGCCAGGAGAGCAATTGAATTGCAAAGGGCAAGCTCAACCTGATTTCCCCACGCAACTTTCCCTACTGCAGCTTGTTTCGTGCTGCAAGACCAAGAACACAGGGAGCGTTATAACTCCTCTTAACAGGAGGCAGAGAGAAACTTTGGATGTCTCCAGCCTGCTCTATGTCCAGGAAAACCTTACAGGGGCCTTTAATTATTTTTTTAAAGTTGCTTCCCACAGTCCCTGACATTTTGCAGGCTGCTGGCTGTTTGTTTTCTCTAGCACGGTGGCTGTACAGTAGAGTGTGCCTGACCCCTGCGCTCCGGCGAGAAGTGTGTCTAATGCTCCTACAAGGTAACCTTTTCACTGGAGTTTTCTTGGGTGACCCCAGAGTCCCATCTGTCCGAAGACTAACTCCTACGGCATGTGGAAAATGCAGCTGGCCTGTCTCCAGAATGCCTCCTGCAAGACCGACCCATCTGCATCTTTTCTGCTTTATCCAAGTTTGCAGTATGGCATATTTCCCCCTTCTCCCTCTGTACAAGCTCAACAATTAACTCTTTCTGCCCAGGCAGAGGATTTTTGAGCAAAATGAACTGGGCGCTACGAGCAAGTTTAGACTGAATTGAACCTGCGCAAATCCGCAGTGACTTAAACTAAATTATACTCCGAATTTACTTTGTAGTGGTTAAGAAAATAATCCAGCCCTTTATTCCCTCCCTTCTACCAGGAGGGATTATTTATCTCCTCCCGTCCCCAGCCCTGTTCAGCAGTTGGCAGAGCCGACACTGCTATGGGGACAATAAGATGCTGCTGGTATTGCTTAAGGGACAAGCTAAGGAAGGAGAGTTGCCCAACTGCAGCCATTACTGGTAAACTACAGCCGTGAGGGATTTTAGGCAAATGATCAGCTGGGTGGGGGCTGTACCGTGGAAGAGTGCGTTTCCACTTTGACGAAAACAACAGCGTGCCTTGATTCTTTGGGGAATCTTCTTAATAGTGAATTAGTGGCTGAAGATCTCCAGAGCACGACCAGAGGGATGCTCAAGCCCGGGAGCGTGCAGATTTTCAGCATCGGCCTCTGTTTGGGTTTATATACGTTCTAGCAATTAGCCAAATATTTGCAGCAGCAGTGAACTGCAGAGAAATCCTCAGCCTCAAGTTGAGAGTCGATGGGCACGAAACGGTGGCATTCACTGACTGGCCTGCCATTTAAAACTGGCTGAAAATAAAGCAGGAAAATGGCAAAATAAAGCCACGTTTCCTTCAAACAGCTCTTTGCCACCCCATCCTATAGTTTGGGGATTTCCCTCCACCTCCCCAGGAAAACCTGGATAGCCCAAGGAACAAGGATTGACATTCAGATACGTTTGGCCACACTTGTGAAATTCCTGGTTTTCTGCTTCATTTAGATGAGTAACATTTAAAAACAAACGCCAGCACCGATTGCCTGTACCCACAAAGCTGTCCTTGCAACGCAGGGCGATGGCATTCGCTCCTCTGCAGGCTGAGTACACCTGAGAGGATCAGAAAACCTCCCATGTATTTATTTTAACAGGACTAGAACCGCACTTTACAACAAAGGTGCAGAATCCAACTCCAAATTACCTCGGAGTGAGGATCCAACACCCACAGGCACCTTAGAGAAATCCCAACTTTCATTAACAAATTACAACCGAGCTTTGGTTCCCGCAGGCTGAAACACATAATAACCCAAGAATTAACTTCAATGTATTCACAGGATTAACGTTGTACCAAGGGCTGATAATTAAAAGAATCCCGATAAAGACTCTGCCAAAAATTAATTAATAAAAAGAGAAATAACAGTGTAACATTAGATCTGTGGGTTTGATATTCCGGCTCGCAGAGTTAAACAAATCTCTTCAGCTCACCGAAAACCTGGCACTGAAGTGATGTAAAAACTTTAGGAAGGGCAGTCGGTGCGTCTGAGTTACAAAAGCAGAGCTTTTCTATCCCGATTAGGCTCTGACACTTGAAATCCAAGGCAGCTGCTCTGCTTAGCTCGACCTCGCTCCTTCCCCCCTTTCCCAACAGCCCATCGCTCCCTCCTCGTTCTTTATTTTTAAACTTCAAGTTTTCGCAATCAGGAAAAAAAATGGCAGCCATTAGAAACACTAGTTAGGGACTTAGTCCAAAATCAATTTTAATTAAAAACACACCGCTTTAATGTTGAACATGGTCATTTTTAGCACTGCTGTTGGCTGGATGGTCTGCGCGGTCTGGCCACCATTGAGATGCAAGGAAGGACTTTCCACCAGGAGCAACCCTCGTTATTAATGGGGGGGGCTGGATGCAAAGCCCTGGGGGTCCAGGGAACCCTCTTATGGCTATCAGCCGTCTCTAAATGACGCCAGGGTCACAGCGCCTAACGACTGGATGTATTTCATTTTGGGGAGGAGGGGATATGTGGGCGAGCAGGGGCCGGCGAGGTGGGTGTGGGGGGGGAATAAACTGTAAAGAAGAGCACCGTGGTTTTATGAGAGCCGCTGTGACCCAGAGTCAGTTGGTCACATGCAGCCGGTGCCCATTACCAAATCAATAAGCATTAAATCAACCTCATTTTCTACTATTTAAATTAACTATAACTGTTTTAATTGCAGATTCATAGCCTGCAAACTGCTTATTACGCTTTACATTATAGCTGAGATTTGCTTGCACGTTACAGACCATTGAGAGCACTCTACAAACCCAGCCCTGCTGAAACCTTCCTCCCCCCCAGCCTTCAGCGTACAGGAGGAGACCCATTAAAACCAGGGGAAGCAGGGAAGGGGAGGGAGGGCTGGGAACACGCAGCGTGGGAGCTCGGCACGGGGTAACAGTCACTGCAGACCGTAGCAGGAGGCTAGAAATTAAGGGCTTGTTCTTGCTCCCACGGAAGATGCTGCTGGGCCTGGCAGCGGCCGCGGTCCCGGCCCGAAGGATTGTGCACGGAGGTCGGCTGCTATGGGGGAGCCAAGTTGTGTGGGGTGCACCTCCAGGGGCTGGGAAGTGGGGTCCCTTAGCACTTGGATGAGGTTATAGGGTTATAAATCCTAAAGAAGAGCCTGCCTGCAAAATGGCAGTGACTTTCAGCAGCACTGGGTGGGTGGAGAGAGGGGATGAGACACCCCAAAGGGTAAAATTACATTTTACTTGAGCCTGGGATGGCCCCGAGGTGGGGCTCCCCGCCAAGGCTAAACTCTTGGGGGCAGGAGCGAAGTCCCAGGGAAAGCAGCGTCAGGGCCAGATCCTGCAAATCGGCATGGCACCCAGCAGGACGGAGCCCAACAGCAGCACCACAAGGCTTGGGGCCTCACCGCACGAAGGTGCCCTTGCTCAGGTCTTTATTGCATTTCTCCCTAATTTCCAGATTGCTCTCCAGCAAAGCACAGACATGTTCAATTAAAAAAACAAACCCAAAAAAACTCTATCCCATTATTAAGGCAGGAGCTCTTTAAACAATCTTTGAAAGTCTTCATCGTTCCTAGGGAGTGCATGCCCTGGTTTTGGCCCTGGACACCATTCTGGCATTTTGCCTCTGTTGCCCTTGTCTTCTTCCCGTCCTGTCTCTGAGACAAGGAATAGTCTGTAGGTAAACGGGAGTTTGTTAATTTTTTATGGATGTCAGTCTCTTGACATTAGTGCTAGATAGACTAGTCCCTGGGTCAGCGGCAATGACCCCGGCAGCACTAAAACATGCACAGAGTAAACACTCAAGGGTGGGCAGCGAGGGGGTTATTCTACAGCGAGTTTGCTCAGCGCTGGCTGCAGCTTCCCCCTCGCTCAGCAAGGGTCTGTGGGCGTAGGGGGCCAGCCCCGCTCCCCGGCCAGCCTCACACACCGAGCCCCTCTGGCACTTCAGTCGGGCCACGGTCAGCCAGGGGAGTCCCCGAGGAAATTTTTGGAGTTTTAAGAGCAATGAGCTCTATTTGATGGACTTGGCTTCGGTGATGAGAAGCCACCTCCCCAGCAGAGGAGGTCTACACGTGTCTTTCTTCCCCAGCTCTCCAAGGGACAACTTTGTCCCCACGATCTCTCACCTGCTTGTCTTCACACCTCAGCTATGCACCCAGGCAAATGAATCGTACATCGCAAGTTAAGAGCGATCTCGACTAAAGCCCCTGGTTCCTGTACAATCAGCCAGTGACACCAGCAACAAAGCTGGGATCAAGACTAGATATATGGAAGAACTGTTTCACAAAAAGGGCGGTGAAACGCTGGCACAGGTTGCTCAGAGGGGTGGTGGATGTCTCATCCCTGGAAACACTCAAGGTCAGGTTGGACGGGGCTCTGAGTGACCTGATCTAGCTGTCCCTGCCTATGGCAGGGGGTTTGGACTAGGTGACCTTTAAAGATCCCTTACAACCCAACCTATTCTATGATTCTATAAATACTTCTACCTAACGTCATGGGTACTCTCGAATCAAGCAGCCTTGAGTATTTCCACAAGCATCATCCAACCTCCCATCGTCAAAGGAAGAGCTATAGTGAGAGGATATGGGCAGCACAAGAAAAAAGGTATCTATCGATGCTATCAGAAGAGCAGACTGAGGACCAGAGGGGCACATCCAGCCTTCTCCACTCCCACAATGACCGGGGCTGCGGGCACATAGGAGACCACACGGCTCCAGGAAATTCAATTCACCGTCTCCTGAAGCACCTTCCTGGTGTTTGTATCCTCCTCCTCCCCCTTGCACTAGCACAGTCCCAGACCTGGGAAGCTCCTGGCTCAGCAACTGGACTGACCCCCCAGCTCCCTAAAAAGGTTTTCTCAGCATCGCCTGATCTGACTTTTTTTTTCTTTTTTTTTCTTTTTTTGCCAGACCAGAGCACCCAGGGAAAGATCAAACACTTAATATTGGCATTCAGGCTGCCCTTCATGGAGAAAGCTGTTTACAGACTCTTGCTCCAATCTCTTGGGTCTGAACAAGAAATTTAATTCTGGGCTCCCAGATTTTCTATCTGCACAGCTGGCTCCATAACAGGAATTCTGCATGCATGCTGGGTATAAGCCGGGACTACTTTAACATCTAATTTCAGCACAGCAAGAATTAGCTCATCCATAAATGACAGCAGGCCTGCAGCTCCTCTGTCCTCTCAAATGCCCAAAGCACAGATTAGCGATAAAAATATCTGATTTTCTAGATGCTATACTTGATAATAAGCTAGTGAATTCCCCTGGATGGATTTCTTAAACAGTCCCTTTTACTCAACAACCTGCCCTCCCTGAGAACTGTAGTTTCCAAAGCTACACCAGTAGACAACCCCCCCGTCTGTCCCCCCCAGACCCCAAGGCAGGGCTCCACTGGGACAGTTAATAGCAAGGATTAGTGAGCTAACCAATATCATGACTCTCTCCCGTGTATTTCCCTGGTCTCCATTACTGCCCAGAGCACTGCCGGAGCCGTCTGAGCACTTTGCAGTCATTAACGTCCCCCAGCGCGCGAGGGGCCGTTATCCCCATCCTACGCACAGCCGCGCTGTGGCTTGATTTCCCAAGGACCTGCGAAAAATTTCAAGGGAGAGACCTGCCTGCTGGGCAGAGCAGCCCGTCGCCCTCGCACTCCCCCAACCTCCTCTTCCTCAGGAACGGAAGAAAAGAAGATGTTAAAAGGAACGTGTAAATAAGTTAATAATTATAAGCAGACTTGGAAGCCAAAGGGACACCAAAATGTGCCAATATTGTTACATGGAAGATGTTCCTATCCTATTCTCTGGTTTCTCAAGGTGAAGAGCAGGGAGAAGGCCCTGTAAGGAGGCTCCCACAGAAGTCCCTCCTCTCCCATCACCCTGCTTTGCTTGAACGCCGGCCTCAGGCATCAGTCCAAGGGAAAGGCATCCACCACACTGGGCTGCATCCCAGGCTCGTCGGAAAACCTGCGTCAGAAAGCGCCATGGAGCTCGGCTGGGCATGGTGGGGAGCTCAGCTCTTGGGCGAGTAGGTGAACGCTCGACTTGCCACGCTCCCAGCCTGAGCAACGGTGAATAACGCACAGGACCCCCGAGGAAGCGGAGAAAAATGAGGGGATGCCCAGGGCTCTAATAGGGAGGCAAAGGTCCCCGCCCAGGTAGGAGAAAATGTGCAATAAAATTGGCCGATTTGGCTTAACAGGTAATTACAGAGTTAATAAAACCAGGCTCCTTGACACGATGGGTCCTAACGATACAGCCTGTGTCATGGGCACTAAGTGACTTTTTACTTTGCTGATCATTGATCCAGCAGACAGTAACAGCTCCGAATTGGATCGATGCAGCTGTCGCAGGCTGGCAGCGAGGCCACGCGCTCGCAAACCGCAGGACATTTCACATGAAGAAGTTTACTGCTCTTGCACTGTGACCTGTTTGGAAATGAAACATCTGGCCATTTACCTCTCCTGCTTTTAATACAAAGATTAATCCATGCTATGAACTATTTGCCAGAAAGATCCATTTTCTTTTTTAAAAAAGGAGCAGCGAGTTTTATTGTAAAGGGAAGCGGCAGCTTTTCATATTTGTGAAGTCTTTATTTTAATTTAAAAGTTCTGGAGTTTAAAAAAAAACAACCCCAAACCTCATACAACAAGCAAGTCTGGGTCCAGGACTACAACCTGACATAATCTCTCTCCATCCTACCAATTTCCCAACCAAAACTTTTTTGTTCTTCATTTGAGAACAAAACCTGATTTTTTTTTGCGAGAGGGACTATTTTTACGGCAAGAGGTGTTTACTGCAGAGCCTTCCCAGCAGCTTGAGCACACACAGTGCACAAGCCCCGAGCGCTGGCAAGGAAAAGCAGGTTGGTTGAGCAGCCCTGGGGTGGCGAGCAGACGGATGCTTACAGATGGGACCGCGGCCCGAAGCTGTCCCCGGGGCTGGGGCACGCGGGGTCAGGCCGCCCTGGGGGTCCCCTGGGATCCTACAAGACCCACGCCCGATGGCCACGGTCCCTGTGCCAAGGCAGGGCACTTACTCATTCCCTCTTCCCTGTCAGACACAGCATTTCATAGAAAGAGGTTAAATCCTTTAAAACAACTTCTGTTAAATTGGGCTGAAACTGGCCAACAGGTTAAAACCAGAGTGAAAGCAGGAACACCCAGGCAGGTGGGGTGAGGGTACAGACTTCACCTCCCTCGGGAAACCTGGATAAAACCAAAAATTACAGCAGCAATTTTCTGGCAGGAAGCAAAGGGTGCGGTAAGCGTTTCTCCTGGATTGATCTCCCCAGGTATAAATACCTGCAGGGCAACGAGCACAAGCCAACCCAGGACCCAGGCCATGGAGTCACCCCCGGACGGGGACAGGAATGTCACCACAGCTCAGTGCCTCGTTTTTCACCTGCCTCCGCGCAGCACACCTGTGGCTCGCAGCCCTTGCAGTTGGTATACACTGCCAAAACAAAGAAATACGGCTGGATTAATATTTAACAGTGCCACCCGGGCACCTTTAAACATTACACAGAATATATTTACAGCTTGCTTTAGAGTTACTCCAGCTCTAGAAAGTTTCCACACAACCAGTCACCCGTGCTCTGCCTAAGTGCGCGTTTTGTGTTGCTGGGAAGAAAGCGATTCATCAGGAGCTGGAATTCAGCATGGCCTCGCATGAGCAGCTCGAACCTGATGGATAGGAAGCACGGTCTGCTGGGGCCAGCACCAGACTGGAACTGGTGTGACTGGGCTCAAACATCTGCCCTGCTACCGAGTCCCCAACAGCCCTGGGCACATCACTGAGCCTCCAACACGCCTCTGCTCCCTGACCCTCACACAGGGTATGGCTAGTATGAAAAAGAAGATATTAAAATTAAAAGAGAATTGCTCGGAAGGTCCCTCTGACTGCGTAGCGTATTGGGAAAAAGAGGAGAGCTGGAAGAGCTGCCGCCCCGGCTGTTGCATGGGGGGTTGATGGGGAAGAGGTCCCCAGCACTGGTTGACTCGCCTATCACTCTGATCGCCTACCAATTCAATCTCTTTAATTGTGTGGAGCTGGCACCGTCTCACAAAACATCTTTGGGAAAAACAGGGAAGGACCGGGCCCCAATTTAAGGAAAGAGCTGCCCTTGCTCTTAACCGGACGCCTGTACCAGCCTTCGTGCAAGGCAAGGCCCAGTCGCTGCTTCAATTCTGCAGCTTTTAAAACAGCCAGGCACACATTTCCTCTGCTGGGATGGCGCTGGCTTGGGGAATTCGGACTTTTTATTGATTTTGAGAGTTTGGGTCTCACAAGCATACCATGGTACCCATGAGAGGATAATCACCAAGTTATCTTCTGGGACCCAGAACCAGCAATGCTGCACCGAGGCCAAAAATACAAAATACTTTGGTGCAAAGCTGCAGTCTGTAACTTTTTCTGACTGGGAGAGGAAAAAAAAAAAAGTATTTCAGCATCCTTTGCAGAATAGGTGCATGAAGCTAAACATATGCTCGATAAACACATCTCCCTGGACCAGACACATCTGTCTGGCTCCTGAATTAACAATTTCGGAGCCTGGTTGGGATAGGTGACTGACTCTTAGCCATTACATCAACTATTTCTCCACAAGAAGACAAGCTTGTCAAATTTTTACAGCCTCATATGTAGAGAACAGACACACACACACACACTGTGGGACAAGAGAAACGAAAAGCATCCAGTTGCTTCTTTACAAGCATTCCCACTTTAACTAAATATTTGCAATATGTTTATACAGAGCGAGCTGCATGACCTTTTATAGAGTGAGCTGAACAAGCGCTAGCTCCACAGCCCTTGCTATAAGCCAGTCACCTACAGAGTCCTAGGAACCATGTTAAAAACGCAGTAATGACCCCCCACCGCATAATTTTATCGATGAAGGAAAGGCAATGACTGCTCTTTCAAAAACATTGCTAAAGATTCATCTACATCATTTTTTCCCCGACTAAAAGATTTCTGAGAGGCACAATAAAGTGCAATACAAATACCAAAAAGCTTTCAAACAGAAATTATTAACTGTGAGCATTACACGAGGCACCGCAGCGTCCAACCAGGCACGGGCACGCTATCAGACGCAGTTAACAGGGACAGTTAACCTTGCATGGAAACTCTGCGATCTGATACCAAACTGGTTTAAAACCAACCAAGCTTCCCCCCCCCCC